>JANAVB010041816.1:2540429-2770432 GCA_029216955.1 Iris pallida | reverse complement strand
CCTTTTCTTTTTCTTTTCTTTTGTTTTATATATAATTATATTATATATATGTATACATATATTTGTAGATATGTATATGTATTATACATACTATATTTAGATATATATAGTTGCTGTTTTTATATATATATATATATAATATACTTCATTATTTTATGTATGTGTATATATATATGTGTATTATGATACACATATATTATAGCTATATATTTCCGTATATATATTAATATATATACTATTATATATATATATATTATATATATATATATATATATATTATATATATATATATATATATATATATATGTATACATTAATTTTTTATATATATGTTATATAGATAAGTATTTTCTTATATGTATGTATATACATATATTTGTATATATATATATAATATACAGTTGAGCATTTTCCTATATATAAATATCCCTATATATATATTTATATTAGTTCCTATGTGTGTTTTACTTAGCTTAGTGTAAATTATTTATATAAAATAATGTTCATACTTTATAGTTACTATGTAAAACTTTACCTTATTAAAATATTAATATTTATTTTGCAGTCCTACCACCTAGTATTTTCTGTATATTTAAATTACTGCAACCATTGGTGTCCAAGCCTAGCATGGGTATTTGGGCTCAAATGTGTTTTCACACATTCAAGACCTGTACAAGTCATATTGGACTTGATTCATGGCCTTGGGTCCTGTATTTGAACTTTGGTTCAAATTATATACATGGACAAAATACACAGATAATTAATTATTGTGTGCATTGCTGTTTTTGATTTTCTAAAAATACTTAAAGTATTGCTAAAATTATGGAAAAATAGTTTTTAGATACTATGTTAAGTTGGCTAATTTAGTATAATTTTTGTAGTATTTAATTTACTGTTTTGCCACTAGGTTGGCATATGAAACCAAGACTCATTTTCTGTATACTTAGGAAAACTGATTTTTATAAAATATTTATACTAGTTGATAAATTCCAGAAAAATTATAATAATTTCTATGGTTAACAAGGATCACTTTGATACTTTGCTTTAAGAAAAACTAGACTTTTTGTCTATCTCTAAAATTGTTAGAACATAATGATCTTTTGATTTATTTATTAATTAATTATGACTTGTAGCTTTTGTGTTATTTGGAGTTTTAGTCGTGTTGAACCCCATCCCTCACTAGTGTAAAGACCCTAGAAAGTTAGTTAACATAGTGTGTCACCCCACATTGGTCTCCTATGCCAAGTCATCATTTGGCTAGGTGCCCAGTCACAAGTCGTGTTTCACCAATTAGTGTCCTAGTGTTTTAGCTTAGTGTAAAGCTAAGTTATGTATTTATTTCTACAGTGACGAGTTATCGGACATCCATAGCACATTTATCGCAGCTTGTTTTGCTTTGCTAGAGGCAAGTACTTTTTACGAACTTTACATATTGTCACATAAATGAACTGCAAACCCCACCATGTTAAATGCTGATCCTTGGGATAGCAAGTTAGATCTCTACATGTAGTACTTTCAGTTACTACCATGCTTAGAACAGTCTTGATGTGTCTCTCATGATTAGAATATGGGTTATGGGAAAACTTATAGTAGAGTACGTGATCATACCCCCTCTTCAGTACCGAGCAAAGTTATATTTATATGATACTGCGCCGTAGGCCTTACTCTCCAAGCTGTATTTGTACGTGTGTACATATATCGCCTTTACACTTGTACGTATGTACATTTTATTTACATTGTGCCTCAGTACATTGTACACTATTGACCGATCACGTACCTGCTACAGTTTTAAACATTACATATACATCTGTCTCTATGACATATGTGTCCTTGCCATGACAGACTGTGTGATGCCATGCTTTACAGTTATTCTCTTATTTTCATTTCCATGTTTCATATGCTAGTTTGCTAGATTCAGTACTTGCTCCCGTCCTGACAGGATAACGTTGTAGGGTATACTGAGGAGGAGTTGCTCTGTGATTCGTATTATGGAGTCACTGCCGAGGACCCGGTTTTGCCATACGAGGATGTTCCTGCGGAGAGCTTCGTCTAGTTTGCTTAGTTGCTTGGGATACTTAGTGTAGTCATGTATTAGATTATATCATTTTGTAACTAGACATGTATCCAGTTTACATTTCAGTTCACTTGTACTTGGATATTTTACTATATACGACGACTTTTGTGTTTGGAGCATTTATGATTCTTCTTCACTATAGAACTGTTGGTACATTTAGTCTTATCTTGTTAATTCTAGAACAGCTTACTGCGCTTTATCTTAAGCGTAGGCTGGACATGGCTCGGCCCGGCCCAACAATTTGGGTAACGGGTCGTGACATATTTTTTGGCGGCCCATGCAGGTCCTGACTAAACTGTTTGGTTATGTTATTGTACCAAACATGCCTGCAATTAGGAACTTAAGGTAATTAGACAACATTAGGAAAGTCGCTTAGAACACCTAGAGGAATGCTAGGATTGCCACATAGGAAATACATCACATGTTTGCTATTATAATTAGATTTTCTTGCATATGATTGCTTGCTTTAAATAAGTCCTTATAAGTCTTTTTATGTGTAATTTAGATGGTGCTTACTCGTTCATCCCAGTATGTTACCCCCGAGAATGGGCCCTCCATATCCAGTCAGCTGACCGGTTGACTGATACACCTCCACCTACCACATTCCCCCACTCCACAGATCCACAGACCCAGATACCACCTTCCACATCCCAGTCCCGGCAGGACCCGATACTTCCACACCCCCTATCACTATACCCACCCAGGCTTCCGTCACACTCGAGGGACCCAGCTGCTCACACTGATCCAGGGGTTCCTAACAACCCCATCAGAGCAGACTACCCTACTTCGCCAGAGCATGGAGCATTCTGAGGGACGTCCCGTGGTCCCACCACATGTAGAGCCACGGCAGAGAACGGGGACGGTCAAGGACTTCATGGGTCTGAATCCCAAGGAGTTCTCAGGGACTGAGGGCATAGTAGTAGCTGATGATGCTAGATTCTGTAGAGGAAGCTTCTGGGAGTTAGGATGCCGGATGACCTTCAGGTCGAGGCAGCAGGATTTCTGCTGATAGACTTAGCAGGAGTCTGGTTCAGGAATGAGCCGTTGTTCGCGAGAGGTAGAGCCACCTGGGACCAGTTCAAGACCCAGTTCAAGAAGAAATTCTTCTCGACCACTGCTAGAGTAGCCATGGGGCTACGATTCCAGAACATCCAGCAGGGGAACCGTTCTGTTGATGACTATGCGGGAGAGTTTAGTCGCTTGAGCCGTTTTGCTCCTAGTCTGATTGCTGATCCAGAGGAGATGACCCATAGGTTTTGCCATGGTCTAGTTCCAGACATTGGCATCCTTATAGTGGCGAACGGTACGAGACTATTACCAGAGCCTAGAGTTAGCCCGGAGCATTGAGGAGCGTCTTCTGTCTAGCAAGAGGCCGGCTTCTGTACATTATGGGGACCGTCCAAGCGTCAGGCTTTCCAGCAGAGAGCGCCGACGCCACCCCCCGCAGACTTACCATCCCCCTACACCACATCGTCAGACCCCGCCAGTTAGAGCCCCGGGACCCCGATATCAGCAGCAGCATCAGAAGGGAGCTATATGTTCTTTCTGTGGAAGACCAGGGCATGAATTCATCGTCTGCAGGAAGAGGTTAGGGCAGTGTTTAGCTTGTGGGTCTGCCATCCATCAGATTCGGGACTGCCCAGTAGCCAAGGGACCCCAGGGGAAGACTTATAGCCTAGTCCTTGAGCCGGAGCCGGAACAGGTTTCGGGAGGTTAGTTTTGATCGTAGCCTTAGTCATTTTGTTGTGTTGCTTGCTATGCTAGAATATTGTAGGGTCTTCAATCCTTGTGAATTTCGAGGACGAAATTTTTCAAGGAGGGAAGACTTGTAAGCCCCTGATTTTCAAAATTTTTAAACTAGTGTTAATTAATTATTAAATGTCATTATTGGTTTTAAAATAATTTAATATGATTTTAGGAATTTTCTAGAATTTTTTTAAAAGAATTTTTAATGAGTTTTAAATACAAAAATATCATTTTGTAATTTGTTTAAATGTTTTAATAGCATTTTGTAATTTTTCGAATTGTTTTAATAGTGTTTTACAATTATTAGAATTGTAAGTATATCAGTTTGTAAATAGAAAATTGTTTTTAATTAGGAAATGCAATTATTATTTTGCATTTTATTTATGTTAATTCATTTGTGTAAATTCCTAATTTCTAAGGACCCTACTGCAAATTACCCAAACCCCCCCGACCGACAGCTCCCCCTCTCTCTCCTCCAGCTCTCTCACCCACCCCGCTGCCCCGACGACTGGCCGCCCTGCCCCCGCCGAATCCGGCTGCCCGACCGCCCTAAAAACCCCCTATAAAATCCCCCACTCCCCCCCTCGACCTAAACCCTAACCCTAAATTCTCCCCCAGCCACCGACGACCCCCCCTTCTTCCCCAAAACACTTCACCGAAGCCCTAGCTCCGGCGACACACCACCACCGCCTCACCACTCGTCTTCGACGGTCGCCACCACCGCCATCCGCTTCGCCTTGCCGAGCTGGAGGCAGCGCCACTGGAGCGCCGCCGTCTCGACACCTTCTCCGCCGTCCACGACCCCCGAAACCCACTTCGACGACCGGACACGTAGGTATCATGACTCAGTCGTGTCGTGCGTGTCTCGTTTTCACGCACGAGACTCGCCAGGACACGGGGACCTTAGTCCAGTACTTGGACACGTAAATCGAAGCTCGTGCGTGTCGTGCGAAGCACGGACACGAGAAAACCCTGTGTCCTTAACTGTCAGGACACAGGACAGATTTTATATATATATTTTTTATTATTAACCTAACCTAAAACGAAATAAAATAAACCCGAACCTATTCCTAACAATTGGGCCAACTGGCCCACTGGCCAGCGCGCAGTACTTAAAACACCCTTTCCCCCCGCTCGGTTAGCCCGAGTTCGAGCCCCCCCTGCTGCTATTTCTTTTCTTTTTCTTTTTCTTTTCTTTTTTCTTTTTCTTTTTGTTTTTATATATAATTATATATATATATATGTATACATATATTTGTATATATGTATATATGTATTATTATACATACTATATTTAGATATATATAGTTGCTATTTATATATATATATATATATATATGAATATACTTCATTATTTTATGTATGTGTATATATATATGTGTATTATGTATACATATATATTTATGCATATATATTTCCTTATGTATATATATTATTATATATACTATTATATATATATATGTATACATTAATTTTGTATATATATATATATATATATATATATGTTATATAGATAAGTATTTTCTTATATGTATGTATATATACATATATTTGTATATATATATATATATATATATATATATATATATATAATATACAGTTGAGCATTTTCCTATATATATAAATATCCCTATATTTATATATATGTATATTAGTTCCTATGTGTGTTTTACTTAGCTTAGTGTAAATTATTTATATAAAATAATGTTCATACTTTTATAGTTACTATGTAAAACTTTACCTTATTAAAATATTAATATTTATTTTGCAGTCCTATCACCTAGTATTTTCTGTATATTTAAATTACTGCAACCATTTGGTGTCCAAGCCTAGCATGGGTATTTGGGCTCAAATGTGTTTTCACACATTCAAGACCTATACAAGTCATATTGGACTTGATTCATGGCCTTGGGTCCTGTATTTGAACTTTGGTTCAAATTATATACATGGACAAAATACACAGATAATTAATTATTGTGTGCATTGCTGTTTTTGATTTTCTAAAAATACTTAAAGTATTGCTAAAATTATAGAAAAATAGTTTTTAGATACTATGTTAAGTTGGCTAATTTAGTATAATTTTTGTAGTATTTAATTTACTGTTTTGCCACTAGGTTGGCATATGAAACCAAGACTCATTTTCTGTATACTTAGGAAAACTGATTTTTATAAAATATTTATACTGGTTGATAAATTCCAGAAAAATTATAATAAATTTCTACGGTTAACAAGGATCACTTTGATACTTTGCTTTAAGAAAAACTAGGCTTTTTGTCTATCTCTAAAATTGTTAGAACATAATGATCTTTTGATTTATTTATTAATTAATTATGACTTGTAGCTTTTTGTGTTATTTGGAGTTTTAGTCGTGTTGAACCCCATCCCTCACTAGTGTAAAGATCCTAGAAAGTTAGTTAACATAGTGTGTCACCCCACATTGGTCTCCTATGCCAAGTCATCATTTTGGCTAGGTGTCCAGTCACAAGTCGTGTTTCACCAATTAGTGTCCTAGTATTTTAGCTTAGTGTAAAGCTAAGTTTATGCATTTATTTCTACAGTGACGAGTTATCGGACATCCATAGCACATTTATCGCAGCTTGTTTTGCTTTGCTAGAGGCAAGTACTTTCTACGAACTTTACATATTGTCACATAAATGAACTGCAAACCCCACCATGTTAAATGCTGATCCTTGGGGTAGCAAGTTAGATCTCTACATGTAGTACTTTCAGTTACTACCATGCTTAGAACAGTCTTGATGTATCTCTCACATGATTAGAATATGGGTTATGGGGAAACCGATAGTAGAGTACGTGATCATACCCCCTCTTCAGTACCGAGCAAAGTTACATTTTATATGATACTGCACCGTAGACCTTACTCTCCAAGCTGTATTTGTACGTGTGTACATATATCGCCTTTACACTTGTACGTATGTACATTTTATTTACATTGTGCCTCAGTACATTGTACACCTATTGACCGATCACGTACCTGCTACAGTTTTAAACATTACATATACATCTGTCTCTATGACATATGTGTCCTTGCCATGATAGACTGTGTGATGCCATGCTTTACAGTTATTCCTCTCATGTTCATTTCCATGTTTCATATGCTAGTTTGCTAGATTCAGTACTTGCTCCCGTCCTGACAGGATAACGTTGTAGGTATACTTACTGAGGAGGAGTTGCTCTGTGATTCGTATTATGGAGTCACTGCCGAGGACCCGGTTTTTGCCATACGAGGATGTTCCTGCGGGGAGACTCGTCTAGTTTGCTTAGCTGCTTGGGATACTTAGTGTAGTCATGTATTAGATTATATTATTTTGTAACTGGACATGTATCCAGTTTTACATTTCAGTTCACTTGTACTTGGATATTTTACTATATACGACGACTTTTGTGTTTGGAGCATTTATAATTCTTCTTCACTTATAGAACTGTTGGTACATTTAGTCTTATCTTGTTAATTCTAGAACAGCTTACTGCGCTTTATCTTAAGCGTAGGCTGGACATGGCTCGGCCCGGCCCAACAATTTGGGTAACGGGTCGTGACAGAAACAGACAAGTGTGTCTATACTAAGTTTGCTGACGGAAGAGGAGTTATCGTTTGTCTATACGTTGACGACATGCTAATCCTAGGTACGGATTTAAGCTGTGTCACAGAGATAAAGAAATTTCTCTCGACCAAGTTCAGTATGAAGGACTTGGGGGATGCCGATGTTATCTTGGGGCTCAAGATCATCCGGACAGGCACGGGAATAGCACTGTCACAATCTCATTACATTGAGAAAATGCTCACTCGATACGGGTATCAAGATCTTCCTATAATTGATACACCGTACCGGAGTGATCAGAAGCTGGAGCCAAATTCGAGAGAAAGCGTCAAGCAATTGGAGTACGCCAGCGTCATCGGAAGCTTGATGTACGCTACTACTGCTACAAGGCCTGACATAGATTTTGCGGTGGGAATGCTGAGTCGGTTCACTAGCAACCCAGGCGTTGAATACTGGAACGCTGTGAAGTGTGTTATAAGATATCTAAAAAAGACTCAGACATTTGCACTATACTACAGCGGAGATCCGTCAGTAGTGGAAGGCTTCAGTGATGCTAGCTGGTGTTCAGAGGTGGAGAGCGAGTATTCTACAGGTGGATTCATATTTGCCTTGGGCGGAGCTGCTATATCGTGGAAATCGAAGAAGCAGACAATGTTATCTCGCTCCTCCATGGAATCTGAATTCTTTGCATTAGATGCTGCTGCAGATGAAGCAGAGTGGTTTCGGGAGCTCATGTATGATCTTCCAGTGGTTGGAGCTCAGATACCGATAATTCCGATATACTGTGACAACCAGGCGGCAGCAGCAGTAGCATCAAATGAACTCTTTAACGGGAAGAAGAGGACTGTGCGGTTAAAGCACAGAGCAGTGAACGATCTCATCAAACGAGGCGTCATTGCAGTGATCGATGTTCGGAGTCAGGAGAACCTGGCGGATCCGTTCACGAAAGGCCTCAAACGACAGCTGGTCGAGGACACAGCAAGGAAGATGAGTTTGAAGGCATTCTAATATTGTGTCATTATAATCCTATCAATAAATTTTATGTTATTGGTTCAAAGAGAAATCTACCAGATATCTAATTTTTTGATTCAAGGGAGGAATATTGACTGGAAAAATATTAGTTAACAGTGGGTACTTGTTCTGCGGAACATGGAAGGGTTTCGGACCCAGAACCACTGTTGTCTACAATGAATTTTCTACGAAAAATTGATCCTGTGGGAAGGATGGCATAATGCCTTAATGAGTTCTCAGACTGAGTGAAGGTCTGTTATGCTTTACAGGAAGCATGGTAACACAGCACTACAAGGAGTGTGACTCCATGCTATGTGTGGCGGTGACTCCACCATAAGGTTCTCGAAAGAGGTAAATCCTCGGCTATGTTAGCCAAGTCACAGCGGCGTAGCACCGCAAATAGGCAG
Organism: Iris pallida; assembly: GCA_029216955.1. NCBI lineage: Eukaryota > Viridiplantae > Streptophyta > Magnoliopsida > Asparagales > Iridaceae > Iris > Iris pallida. Next base: position 2,761,637 of record JANAVB010041816.1, on the reverse strand, counting down.
TTGGCCTAATGCTGTATATTGAATTAAAGAGGGATGTAGTCATCACTACAAAGAGGAGGTGTTCCTCATGTTACGGATGGCACGACACCACAATGAGGTAAACCCGGCTAGGGATAAAGCCTCGGCCTTGCAAGCCATGTCGTAGCGGCGTAACACCGTACAGAAGCGTAAGGCTTCATGCTGGGTAGTTTGGCACTACAAAGGGGCTAGACCTCATGCTACGGGTAGTATGACACTACGATGAGGTTCCCGGTGATTCGGGATAAGGTCCTCGGCTTAAGACCATGTCATAGCGGCGTAGCACCGCAAAGGAAGCGTTGGACGCTTCATGCCATGTCTCTTTAATAAAGAACTCACCTATAATGTATGGACAGAAAAATAGGCCGTTTCTTGAGGGTAAATTTGTAGACGCCCAAAATACATACATTGAAATCCAGGCTGGCACAAGGCCTTTAATGTGCAGCCAGAAGCACAGATAACTACATTATGTGAGTGGGAAAAATTACAGTTGTGGTACAGAATTTAAGGCGTAGTCCATTCTTGTATCATACTGTTGTTCAACCCATGCGGGAAGATTCAAGTCGTCAGCGACATCTATCCTAATGCATAATGGACAGTTATTATGTGGAACGCTTAACTCATATATATAGAGATATGTGGGGGATTGTTGGTGTTTTATTCTATGTGTTGTGTGTGTTCACAACATTCTATTGTTAAAAGATAGTCCCACATCGAAAAATCACACCAATATGTATCTCTATATATTACTTATGAAGGAATAGAGAGATGCACATGGGTTGAGGCCCAATGGAGGGTGCCATGTGGGGGGATTTTACATAGAGGTGAGAATAAGAAACCAACTTTTGGCCAAAATAAAAATAGATTGGAGCTAAGCCCCGAAGGGGCTTAGCGACTCGGACTCGGACTCGGACTCGGGCTCGGGCTCGGACTTGGGCTTGGGCTAATGGGCTTTTGAGGCTTAATGTGGCTTTTTGATGGCACTTTGCACTTAGCACGACAACAGCTCGTCGCTAGACGCATTGTGCGCTTTAGTTGCGCTCGTGCGCGAGCCTCTGCGTAGCGTACTGAGCGTACGGGACGTACGGGTCGAGCGGGTCGAGCGGGTCGAGCGGGTCGAGCGGGTCGAGTGGGCCGTTCAAATTATGTAACGTCCGTGGGTCTTGTGGGCTCAGATCCGGAAATGGCTCAGATCCAGAAAATCTGGATCTGGCATTAGACCAGGGCGTGCGTTCAGAATTTGAAAAGCCCATCTCGTGCCTATAATATCAGAAGCATCTCCTCTCTCTAAGGTTACAGAAAATAATCAGAGAATTTCCAGAGAGAGAGAAGTGCTGCTGCTATTCCGAGGAGTCGTCGACATTTTTGGCCAGCGTTCTAAAGTTTTCTTCGAACTTGCTGGTTCCTGAAGGCTTGTCCGTAAGGCGGATATAGCTTTGAGCGCCGGTGATCTTTCACCCCAGCAGGCTTTCTTCTTCCTCTGTTGCCTTCGAGAATACCGTCGCTTCTCTTTAGAAGTTATACGGTTCTGTTGCCTTCGAGAATACCGTCACTTCTCTTTAGAAGTTATACGGTTCTGTTGCCTTCGAGAAATATTATGAAATCTCTTTAGATTCTCGTAATACAACATCACCTTCTTTAGGGTGTTGTTGCTGGAAATATTGTCTTTACAATTGTTTTTGAACTCGTGTTTTTCCATCGATTGTTCGCCAAGGGACTAACAGACCTCCCTCAGCTTCATCCGCTCCTTCTGGGCTGGAGTTATGGCGACGGCGGCCGCGCCGACGGAGGCGGCGGCGTGATAGTGGTGGTGCCGGTCCTTCTGTTGAAGGGCTTCGGCGAGGCGGGGGAAAGGGAAGGAGACGGTTTGGAGAGTTTAGAGGAGGAGACTGGCGGGAGCCTCAATCCGGAGGAGGAGAGCTGGTGGTGAGCAGCTAAGGACACCATTGTTGCTCTCTAACCCTTTTTTTGGATAGAGAAAGAGATGATAAATGATAGACAAGGAACGGAGAGAGCCAAGGGACTAGTAATATTTGGGCAGCCATTACTTAAAAAAAGAAAAAAAAAATTGAGTGGCACACCCAAACCCCCCCCCCCCCCCAACGCACCCCCCCCCCACCCACCCACACACACACACACACACACACACACAACACACACTTAATTTATCGATATTTAAAGTATACAACACATAATTACAAGAATGTAGGACATTCTCCACGTTTGATATAAATCGTCTATCGCTAACGGTCAACGTCTTTAAACCATTTTTTTTTTGACGAAAATACCATGGTTGTCTTCTTTCCTATCCTATGCCCCCTACCCAACCCCCCACGCCCCCACTCCCCTATCACTGGCGTCGGCAGCCCTCCTCCCCGCCGTTGCCACCGTTTGCCCTGCTGGCAGTCCTCCTCCTTACAGAGCCCTCCTCCACCGCCACCCCCTCCCTGCCACTGCTATTGCCGTCGCAAACTACTGCTGCTGCTGCTGCAAATGCCGCTCTCCTCCTCCGCCCCGTCGTGTCCCCCTCTGCCCCCCTCTGTCCTCCAACGCGAGCCCTACCCGCTCACCCCCTCCCGCCCGTGCCCCTCTCTGCCCTACCGCGTCCCCCTCCGCCCCCATCGAGCGCGGCTTCCTCTCCGGGCCCCTCGATGACTACCGCAGCATCTTCTCCGGGCCCCTCGACAGCAGCGGAGGCCTCACCGAGGAGCCTCTTGCACTCACACTTCCGGAATCGGAACAGGGACCGCTCCGACGATAACCACAGCAGCGGCTCCATCGGCCTTGAGCCCGTCGAGGAGCAGCGGGCCCGGGGGAAGGCCGGGGAGGACCGGGTCCACATGGTGGTGTCAGAGGAGGGAAGGGCAGCGCTGGTCGCGACGGCGCGGCGGATGGGGGAGGGAGGTAGCGATGGTCGAATAAATAATTTACTTAAGATGAAAAATTATTTATATTTTTTTTAGTTTATAAAAATTTATTTTCGATAATTATGAATATTCGAATAAATAATTTACTTATAAAATATAAGACTTATATTCCAAATAGGTGTGTATATTTTGTTTGTCCGAGCAAAAAATATATATTTCTTTTTCCTAAGACTTTTAATTTTTCTTTTACTTTTTCTTTTTTCTTTTTTTAAAGGAATTTTTTTTGCTTTGTTTTGTTTTTTTTTAATATTCTTCTATTTTTAAGAATAATTTTTTATTTTTCTTTTTTTAAGTTTTTTTTTGTTGATCTCTATTTTTATCCTTTTCTGTTTTTATCCTTTTCGTTAATATTTATATATTCACCAAATATGGGAGTATAATTTTTTGAAACTTTGATTACCGAAAATATAGAATTTCTGATTATATAGTATTTCGCACCAAACGTACCTTAGTGTGTTTGGTATAACACATAATTTTTATCTTTTGTATTATAAATAACTTGGTAGAACTATAATCTTAAAAAAAAATTGCCAATCTTACAGAATTATATGGAGAACAACTTGGATTTTTGGTTATTTAGGATTTATTTTGTTTGTTTGTTAGGATGAAACAAAACAAAGAAAATTTTATGTCTTAAGTTGGTTGGAGTTGGTTAAGGATTGACTTATCTTACGGATAAGAACTTAGAGATTTATGGGACGTTTGGTACGCTGTATTTTTTTTTTATTCCCGAAAAAATTTAGGGTGAGAATCTATTACCAAGTTTGTTTGGGCTATTACAAATTTATTTCCGGAAATTAAAAATATCCGAGTAAATAATTTACCCATAAAACATGGGAATCCTATCCCTTTTGCCCGGGCAAAAAAAAATTTGTTTAAACTTTTTTCTACTTTTTTGATCATTTTTGAACGTTTTTTTTTTTCGTTTTATGTCGTTTTTGTTGTTTTTGTCGGTTTTTTTTTTCCTTTTTTCGCTTTTTGTCATTTTTTTATTTTTTTTGTCGTTTTTTGTTATTTTTGTCATTTTTTCTCTTTTTTGTCACTTTTTGTCGTTTTTGTCGGTTTTTGTCCTTTTTTTTGTTATTTTTGTTGTTTTTAGTAGTTTTTGTCTATTTTTGTTTCTGTCTTTTTTGTCATTTTTGTCGTTTTTATCGTTTTTTGTTGGTTTTTGTCTTTTTGTCTCTTTTTTGTCGGTTTTTACCGATTTTTATCGGTTTTTTGTCGTTTTTTGTATTTTTGTCCTTTTTTGTCGTTTTTTGTTACTTTTTGTCATTTTTTATCTTTTTTGTTATTTTTTCTCTATTTGTCTCTTTTTGTCGTTTTTTTTTACCAGTTTTTGTTCTTTTTTTTGTCTTTTGTCGTTTTTTAGTAGTTTTTGTTTCTTTTTTGTCGGTTTTTGTCCTTTTTTGTCTCTTTTTTGTCGTTTTTACCATATTTTGTCGTTTTTGTCTTTTTTGTCCTTTTTTGTCATTTTTTGTCGTTTTGTCATTTTTTTGTCGCTTATTATTATTTTTTTCTCTCTTTTTTGTCGTTATTTACCCGTTATTGTCGTTTTTTGTTGTCTTTTGCCCTTTTTAAGTAGCTTTTGTCATTTTTTGTCGATTTTTTTTCCTTCTAGTTTTTTGTCGTTTTTTGTCTTTTTTGTCACTTTTTACCTTTTTTGTCGTTTTTGGTCTTTTTTGTCGTTTTTGTCATTTGTTGTTGTTTTTCGTCTCTTTTTTTTGTCATTATTATCGGTTTTGTCATTTTTTGTTGTCTTTTGTCATTTTTTATCGTTTTTAGTAGTTTTTGTCAAAGTTTTTCAGTTTTTGTCGTTTTTTGTCATTTTTCGTCTCTTTTATCTCTTTTTTGTCTTTTTTGTCTTTTTTTTGCTTTTTGTTGCTTTTTGTCGGTTTCGTCGTTTTTTTTTTTGCCTCTGTTTTGTCATTTTTTGTTGTTGTTTTTGTCTTTTTTTGTCGTTTTTGTAGTAGTTTTTAGGTAAAAAAAAGAATTCATTTTTGTCTTTTTTTTTGTATTTTTGTCGTCTTTTGTTGTCTTTTTTTTTTTCTTTTTGTCGTTTTTTGTTATTTTTTTGTTTTAGTCATTTTTTGGTCTTTTTATCGTTTTTTATTTTTTTTGTCATTTTTGTTGCTTTTGTTGTTTTTTTTGACTTTTTTTTTGTTTTTGTCGCTTTTTTTTAATCTTTTATTTTTGTTTTTGTTGTTTTGACTTTTCTTTTTTTCATTTTTGTCTTTTTTTTGGCCTTTTTTTTTGTATTTTGGTCGTTTCTTTTCGTTTTTGATTTTTTTTCGTTTTTTTTCGTTTGTACATTTTTTCCTTTCATTTTTGACATTTTTTTCCTTTTTTGGTTTATTTTTTATTTTTAAATTTTTTTATCATTTTTTTTTTTCGGAAAATATTTATATAGTCACCAAATGGGAATGTAATTTTTCAGGAAATTTAATTACTTGGAATTTGATTCCCGAGAATATAGATTTTTTGGCTATATAGTATTCCGCATACCAAACGTCTCCTTAGTTTATTAGCATATAAATAGTTTGTAATTTCATAAGTTTGGATCGAAGAATTGAGAATGAGAAATCTATTTTTAAAATCTTAAAGTGGATCTCTCTGTCAACGTTGCTTCTCTGCTTCCGATCTCTAATGGTGATCCTAATTATTATTTTCCATAGTTGTTGTTCACTCTTTAATTAAAGCTTCCGCAGCCAAGTCTTCTCAAATTCTTATTTTATACTAATAATTTATTTTTGAGCCTTTGTCTCGCGTCAATAATCTATACATGATGAGCATCCAAATGATTAAAAAAAAAAAAAACTTATCTATCTGAGATTCGAAATAACTATATTAAAAAAAAATTGGTAAGGAACCACAAAATATATATGGCATAGGACACGTATAAATTTGACGCCCCTAGCTTAGGAAGATCTTGAGAATTAGCAAAAACATAGCTTATTGTCTCATGACTGGACGTCTAATTTGAATTAGTTATATTAAAATTTGTAATCCTTTTAAAGAAATTGTGTTTTGTTTTACTTTTGTTGGAGAAGAGGATAGAGCGTATCTTGTTACAAGTACTTTGTTACAACCTCCATCTTGTTACAACTAATTTGTTACAACCTCCATGTTGTTATAACTTACTTGGTTACAACTAACCAATGGTTTAGGAGCCAAGCTTGTCTATATATTTAGGCTTTCTTTTCTTGTATTGCAAGTGATGAAATTAATGAAAATTTTTCCTCTTCTCTCGTGGATGTAGGCATTGCCGAACCACGTAAGTTTTGTGTGTTCTAGTTTTGCTTTCTCCATTTAAATACTTGTTTCTTTATGGTATCAGAGCATGTTTTCTCAATTTCTCGTATATGAACAAGGTCGATGGTCAGGCCGGAGATCTGTGTTACATATACGTAATTGAGATCATGTTCCTCTTGTCTCTTCTCACTTCGTAAAGTACGGATGGCCGAATCCGATGTACATGGCAACATCAAGCGTACCTCCGTCCTCTTAAATTGCCTCAACTATGTTCCATGGTCTCGTGCAGCATACCTCGCCCAAATTAGGAGATCGAGATTGGGGCACATCACAGAAACGATGAAGGCTAAAAAAAAAAAGGATGATCCTAAGTTCGAAAAATGGCAAACTCATGATCAAGTCATGTCATGGCTTCTTAATTCAATGGAAGGTAAAATTTTTGAAATTTTCTCCTTTTCAGAAACAGCTAAAGATCTTTGGGATTCTATCAAAGATCTCTATGGCCACCAAGAGAATGGTACACGGATCTTTCAACTTCAACAACAAATTGCTGGGTGTAAATAAGAGGAGACCTCGTTCACCGAGCATCTCAAAAAATTGAAAGGTATGTGGGATGAACTTAATATTTATCGTCCTCCTACTACTGATCTCAAAGTTCTTCAGCAACGAGCAGAGCAAGACAAAGTTTTTCAGGTCCTTGCAAGTCTTAAACCAGAATATGAGGTCCTACGTGGACAAATACTTCTTGGTGCCAAAGTTCCATCTCTCAGCACAGTTTGCTCTATCATCCAGAAGGAAGAAACTCGTCGGTTGGTAATGGGTGGTGAGACTAAAAGTCTCAAACCAGAATAAAGTGCATTAGTGGTAGGCAATCGTAAAGCTGAAAAATGCTCAAATAACGAAGTGGTTGGCCCCTCACGACGACTATGTGAACATTGCCATAAATCCTATCATACAAAGGATCGATGTTGGGATCTGCATCCACATCTTAGACCCACAAAAGATTCCAAACGACGAGTGGCTAACAATGCCACTACATCTTTGGCTAATAATGTAGTGTCCCACTTTCGATAGGCGACGGACTTCATAATATGCTTGCGCCGAGTCAGATCGGTCGAAAACTTAGATGGCCATCTGACTCGATCGTTGAACTTGGTAAACGATAATACCTTGCGGCATCGATCAAATTAATTTGGACGAATGTTACGAGAATCGATCCAACTAATGGAACGACTTCTGTTGGAATAAGTCCTAGATGCAGCATTCTGTGTCTCGACGAGTGAGCTCTATATAAGAGTCCCTTCGACGGGACCGTTCAATGCTGTCCGCGCTATACAAATCTGTTTGCATATATTAAATTGTTCATACATTGGCATGGTCATGGACAGCTTGTGCACAAGTTCGTTTTTCTCGAAACGGTATCCGGGACATCGAAACCGATTCGTCCTAGGGGGAATAATTTATCGTGCTTTGGCATGAGGCATGCGGGACCTTCAGTAAGGCTTGCAACCTAGGCTGAAAGGGTAGCGTCGCATGCCAATTTCGATTAAGTCCCAAGTGGTGTGTAACACCAATGACCACATATAAGATAGTAGCATGCTCACCTATTATCTTATGCAGGTATAATTACTATCTCTGTTTTATGCAGGGTCCAGCACGACCGTGGTAAGAATCGTGATAAATCGTTATGTTTCACTGTATGCTTTATTACTTCAAAGATGGCTATCGATATGAACTGAATTCGTTTAGTTCTAATAGAAAGAGAACTCTAAAGCATGCCTACCTTAACAATCAGAGTCGGTTTAGACGAGTGGGTTCGTCTCGTCCACTTAGCAAGTGTGCTAACCCCCTCCCCAATTCCCCAGGTGCGGCGGGAGCTCTAAACTGAAGCTGAAGTATGGAGAGGCATTTTGAAGCTCTTCCTATTCTGAAGTATTTTGAAGCCAATTCATCGTAGGCTTATATATAAAGGGGCGAATGTATGGAACGACAAGTGTTAGTTCAGGCAACTTGTCGAGTATATTTCTTTTGTTTCAATCAATGTAGCCGCAACGGCATCCAATGTAATTATGACTTGCACTTCGTTGCAAGCTATGAATGAAAAGCATATTTCTATCTTCCTAAACTGCGTCTTATATTCTGATATGATTTGTAAAGTTTCAACTTGGTGTTTCAATATAAAAATCAACGTAACGTTCTTGCCTTGTACGAGTACAATTCCAGACTCGTACGGCATCACGCCTTAGCGAGGATGATCGATTCGGCATAATAACACCGGGGACGAACGGTATGTCAACTCGAGGCATGACAAATTGGTATCAAAGCACAGTTATGTTTTCTCGGATTTTCGAAAGATGTTTCATTGTTGGAATGTTCGTTGCGATTGTTCGATTGAATGCTTGTCAACATGTTGCGTAAAATAAAAGTTCCATACAGGTAAGCCCGTAGATATTTTAAAAAATACTAACGGGTTTACTTTGTTTTGTAGGAATGACTAAGAAAAATAAGAATAATTCCAGCACAACAACCCAAACCGTGGATAATACGTCGAGTTCAAAGAGTACTGGCCCTAGCGAGACGACGATGGAGAAAATGCTACAGTTGATGGAGCTGCAACAGCAACAACTTCAGATGTAAATCAAAGCCCAATTTGATGTGCAGTAGAAGCAAATGGACGACCTAACGCAGATTGTAAGCAAGATGAGAGACAATACGAAAGCAACGGTCGTGGTATCCGAAGAGAGGCAAGATGTTCAAGTTGAATTCGAGGAAGAAGCTCAACCACAAATGATAAACTCTTCTTCCTTGTTCAAAGCAAAGGAGCTCCGCAAGATGAATTCACCTAAATTCAATGGTCGAGCAGAGCCTGATGTGATAGTGGGATGGCTCGCGGAGGTGGAGGACTTATTTAATCTGCTTAGCATTGAAGGGCCCCAAAGTGTAACATGTGCGACGTTACAGCTACAACTGAGAGCTTACGACTGGTGGGCAGCTAAGAAGCAGAAAATCTACGAAACCGATTCCGACACTAAGATTTCCTGGAAAATGTTCAAGGCAGCCTTTCTTGAGCTGTACGTTCCTCGTGCCATCCGTCGACAGAAGGGGGATGAGTTCATGATGTTGAGGCAAGAGAATATGACTGTTGAAGATTATGATGCAAGCTTCTCAAAACTTGCAAAATTTGTCGGCACCTTCCTGTCCAACAAAGAAGAATGGTGCGAGCATTTTCAACAAGACCTCAACGACGAATTGAGTAGGACGTCATGAATCAGCGATGCCAAACCTATCGTGAATCCTATGAAGCTGCACTTGATAGTGAGCAGATCTTCGACCGTATGTCGCAACGAGCCGCACTACCAAAATATGTCAAATTAGCGACGAAATTAGCGACGCCAGTTAAAAATGTCGCTATGACTTGTGTATTTAGCGACATTTGTAAATGATGTCGTTGAACGTCACTATCAGCGACGTTTAGCGACTATTAGCGACTGTAATTATAGTTTGGAAAGAACAAGTCGCTATGTAGTCGCAAAACGTCGCTGATGTATTTTATTCAGCGACGTTTGGCGACATTTAATCATTTCCGTCGCAATCCTATTACTGAACAGCGACGTCTAGCGACGTCTCACTTAGACGTCGCTAAAAACTTTTATTTAGGGTTTTGGAAACCCGATCGATTTCATTTTATTTCCCAAATTTTCATTCTCCCGCTGAGCGCTCGTTTCACTCCCCCTCCCCCTCTCGTCTCCGGCGACTGCTCCCCCCAGGCCTCCCCCCGACGACCCTCCCTCCGGCGTTGCCTCCCCCCGACGACCGCTTCCTCTCGTTTCTCTCCCCCTCCCTTCGGCGTTGCCTCCCTCCCTCTCGTCTCCGACGATCGCTCCTCCCTGGTGACCTCGTCGTCGCTCCTCCACCGTCGACCCCCTCGTCCCCTCCTCCGCTCTGACGACCCCTACCCGACCCCGTCCAGGTATACACACACACACACACTTATGCACCACTGTTAAATCTGAGATCACAATCTCTGTTTCAGTCTACTTGGACATATGAACTCAGTCCCCTCTTCCTTTCATTTTCCCTCTTCCTATACACATATAACATGTGTATGTAATGAATGATATATGTGTAATGTCATGCATGTTGGTAAGCACATATGAATGCAATATGCATATATGTATGCAAATGGGAATACATGGATATATGCAAGTTATAAATGCAATGTTTGGATAACATATGAAATGTAATGTATAGATAAGCATTAATGAGGTAATTACATGTAATCATGTAATGCATATGTATAAAGAATAGAATGGGTGAATGTATTATGCGTGTTTAGATAACATATGTGATAGACATATATGTATGCATAAATGCCATGAACTAATAATCAAGTGTAATGCATATATGTTAAGAAATGAATGCATGAATGAATGTAGAAATGCAAGCATCTATGTAAATATGCCTATGATTGAATGAATGCAAGTTCAAATATATGAATGTAATGTAAGCATGTATATATATGTAATATGTGTTCTCTATGACTTGTGATGGTGTGTGTTTGATAGCCTAGGCTTGGTTAGGCTTAGTGAGACTTGACTGGATTAGGATTGACTTAGTTGACTAGTGTAATTGACCAAGGTTTGACTTTGACCTATGTGACCTATAAATCATGTAGATTGCATTGTATCTTTCAATTCTATGATAGTTCTCTCATTTATTTGTCAATTACTGTATTTCAGTTCTAGTTAGTTTTATGTGATTCTCTGATAGTTCTCTCATTCATTTTCAACCGCTCCCTCCTGTGAATATCGATTTTACCAGATGGCACCCATGACCCGAGCAGCGGCACATCGTTTGAGGGAAAGACAGATTACTGAGGTGGCTCCTCCTACTGTTAAGGAGGACGTGGCACCGGTAGCTAGTGAGACCGGGAGTTCCATTCATCCAGCACCTGCAGTGGAATGACGCTTTCCTGCCGTCGATCCCACTTATCAGAAGATGTTGCGTGATGGTATCATTGAGCGTATGCGTGAGCTGCATGGTCGTCATTAGTATAGTTTTATGGATATATTTTGTGTTGGATTATTAGTACTCATTACCAGCTGTACTTGTTTTATGGAGATGAGTTTATGGACTTAATTATGGACTTATTACCAGCTGTACTTGTTTTATGGAGATTAATTATGGACTTATTACCACTTATTTTATGGAGATTAATTAGGCTAAGTCTTCTGTGTGGTCAATTCTGATACACTATGGTTATATGGTCATGTCATGTGATACACTATTACCACTTGTTGTATCATGATTACTTGGAATTCTATTTCAATGATTTTTCTCCAACCTCTTGTAAAAAAGGTGTCTGTCGAGGTATAATTGTACTTGTAGAAATGCATGACGCCAACTGTCCAACATCGACCCTTTCAGTCTATAAAAGTTACTTCACTCAGTTTGTCAAGATAAGTAAACTTTTTAAATATTGACAGTATATATACCGTCAACATTTGGTTTTGCCTTGTAGAAGTGCTGTCACGACCGCACCCTAGAGTAAGGGCACAAAAAGTGGGTACGTCCAGCCTATGCCGCAGTATCGGCGGTAGAACGTGGTCCTAGGTCAAACATCTAACAATATATAAGGTACATGTACAGTATATACACTCCGAATGGAGGTGACATAGCAGAATACAGTCTCAATCACATCTAAGGTAGAATACGATAAAAGATAGATAAATAAAACTGAAATCCACAAAGAGATACAACAGATAGAAGTCTAAGTGTCTAAGATATCACAAATCCAGAAAGCATCTCAAATCTCAAATATAGTAATCCATAGAGTAAATACAGCTCAAGACAACTGAAAATAAATAAAAAAAATCCTAGCTATCTACTCCGACCTCTACTGTGTCTCCTCTAGGCTAGCAGGTAACCTCCAAGCTATCTGTAAAATTTATCAACAGGTCCAGTCAGGACGGGAGCGAGCACAGTACATCTCACGCAGTTCATAATATGACAGGATATATAAATATACAATAGAGTAAGATACATGAAACACTGAGAATATATATGAGTAAAAGAGAAGGCTGTAATAAAATATCTACTATAAGTAAAGAGCTACAGTGAACTAGTAATTTAGAGTATAAGATAGACATGTGAAAGGCTTGATAATAAACATGAGAGTTTGCACATGACTACACTACTTTGGAAATTGTTCACATGACCATTTATACTCTCCCGTACCCCAATCAATACACAAGGATCCAGACATGTTATGTTATTGCACATGATATTATATGGGGGCCCATAAATGGGTGCACATGAATGTAAATATGGGAGCTCCGTGAACATGAGAGTACATGAATCACGAGAGTACATATAAATGGTAAAAGCACAAAAATACATGATGAAAGTGAAACGTATATGACATGATGTAACCGATGCTTCCGAGGGGGATAACATCTCATGAAGGGATCCATATAGTACCAATCCGTGTTAACAACGTGACAGCATCAAGTAAAGTAATCTAGAGCGTAAATGTAAATCCTATCAAGTGTGAAACGGTCAGAGAATGTACTCGCCTGATTTGGTTGGAGTCGACGTGCGTGACACGAACGTGTCGACACGAGGTAGGTACAATGCTATGCTCCACAGAGGGTCCCGAACGACGACACGGACAGTACCAATGAGTCCAGAATAGTCCAAATAGCATAGTTTGGTATATAAAAGTCTAAAATCAGGGCTTGGTACGATAATCAAATCGAGAAAGAGAACGACTAAACTAGTTACGATTAATGGTTTCAGAGAAAAAAATGTAACTAAAATATAAGAAATTTAAAAATCATTTATAAAGTCTAGAAACTACATTTTTTTTATGAATCAAGGCATTTTTAGATAATTTATGAAAATATGGAAAGCCATTTCAGGACTTTAAAATCTTAATTTGTCAATTGTAAATGTTAAGGAAAAGCATAACTAATACGTACACTTGGAAATTATTTATAATGTTTAGAAATTATATTTTGTAAATAAACTATTTTATTTTAGAATATTATATATATATAAAGTCTAGAGGTTACCTTAGAATTTTACCCTCAAAACTATTTAGATAGAAACTATAATAATATTTCATGTTTTAAGACAACTTTGGAAATATGAGAATAAAACCCAATGCATATTTTGATAAAATTATTTATCATGAAATTATTAAATAAAATATTACAATGATAACAATGAGTATTAATAATAACAATAACAATATATGTATATATACAATATAAAATTTTAAAAGGAAATCCAATATGTAAAACTCATAACTAAAATTTACCATAATATACAAATCACAAATTCTTACACATTCATTTTAATCACCTATACTAATAGCATTAGTTGCTGCCTCACACTTTCCTAATCCACCATTATATAACTAATATATAAACTAATACATAAACTAATATATAACTATTATACGTTATATTATATATTAATACATAATAAACTAACGGGGGTCTGATCCCCAAAATTCTCGACCTAGAAAAATGGAGAGGGGAAGAGAAGGGGGAGCTCACCAGGCGGCCGGAGTGCGGCACTGGGTTGGGGTTGGGGCTCGTCGGTGGGCGCAGCGCCGGGGTCGGGGTCTGGTGGCACAGGGTCGGTCGGAGTGCCCGGCGGGAGGCGGACACGATGGCGAGGGCGGCTGTCCATCGGATCTGGTGGAGGGGTCCGGCTCGCTCGACCAAATCGAGGCGACGGCAAGGCCAGACGACGGATGGAGACGCGGGGAGCGTTCGACGGCTGCCGAGGGGGAAACGTGCGGATCAGGCGGTTTCGTGCGGGGTGGTCGCGACGAGGCGATGGAGGTGGTGGGGTTAGGTTAGTCTCTCTTCCTCCTTCTCTCTGTTCTCTATGTGGTGTGTGGTGGTGCCGGCCGGTTGTGGCCGAGGGGTGGAGGCGGTGGATAATTTTGATGGCGGTGGTGATGGCGTCGGCGGTGGTTGGTTTTGACAGTGGCGGTGGTGGCGTGTAGGCTATGGTGGTGGTGATGATGCTGCGGCCATCGGGTGGCCGGAGGTGGTGATCTGGAATGGGGCGGCCGGAGTTGGCGGGTGAACGTGGTGTTGTTCTTGGTGGTGGTTGAAATGGAAGGGTGGCCGAGATAGGGTGCTGGTGTGGTCGGAAGCATGCTGGCAGTGGTGGTCGGGATCTGGAGTATTGGTGAATGGTGGTCGCACTACTAAAATAAGGCAAATTAACGACGTCCTTATACGTCGCTAATAATAAAAATTACGTCGCTAATCATAATTGGCGACGGATTTAGCGACGTAACATGAAGGTCGCTTTTTAGCTAGTCGCAGATGGACAATACGTCGCCCTACGTCGCTGTTTGCGACGTACCATCCGTGTTGCTAGGTCGTCGCAAAGTTAGCGACGTCGAGCGACGAGATAGTTACGTCGCAAACTTAGCGACGTAGTGCGACATTGTAGCGACGTTTTGTTCTATCGACGTGATGACGTGGCAATGCCTGCCACGTCAGCAATACGACGTCGTACAATGACGTACCGTCGCTAATTTGCGACGTTTAGCGACGTCCAGTTCCCGTCGGTATCCGTCGCTATACGTCGCTAACCGTCGTAGAATACTGGAAAAAAAATTTAAAAAAATAATGTGTATTTTTGTTATGCTATGTCACAGACACACATCATTACAAAAATACACATTATATTTTTTTAAAATTTGGGCAGCACCTCCTTTGTATATCAGATCATCGCTTATAACCCAGCGTAGGTATATTTGTCATCCCCATCGCAGATATCATCACAATTAACAGTCTTCCATCATAACAGTCTATAACTAGTAGATAAATAACAGTCTCCCATCATAACAGTCTACAACTAAATATCATACATGTACTCAATAAAAATACCAACAAATTAAATATCACCAACATACATGTCCAACAAACATACATGTCCAACAGAGTCAAATAATAATAAAAATTAGTGTACAGAACGGTCAATAGGCCCATAGGGCCAATACATACAAAGATGATAAAAAATCTACTGGATCACTGAGGACCCGTGCCGCGCATCTGGGATAGCATGTACTCATACTGCTCCTGTGTGAGCTGCACCGTAGGGACAGTAGGAGGCAGTGCAATGTCTGGAGTCGGCACCGTCGATGGACCGGGAGGACGTATCTGCTCCAGCTCTCGCAGTCGCTCACCATGCGCAGCAAGGGTACTCACCATCCTCTGAGTACTCTCCTGAAGCGAAGCCGATACCTCAGTGAGTGAGGCAGACATGGTCCTCTGCGAATAGTCCAGCTCAACCTGTCTACGCTCTGTGCGCTGCGTAGACTCGATGAGCGTGTGCAAGCTGGCAGCTGTAGCCTGCTGCAGACTCATCAGCTCCTGTATACTAGGCTCGACCGCATCAAATCGTCCGGTGATCATCGGAGGGTCGGATCGTCGCTCTGCGGTAAGGTGATCAGAAATTTGCTGCTGCAACTCGTGACGCAGCTCATCGATCTGACGACAAATATCCTGAGCTCGTGACGACGCCGGTGAAGCCGAAGACTGCGCACTGACAGAGGGGGCCCGGGATGACTCTGAAGCCAAATACGCGCTGTAGGATCCCGTACCGTAGTATGTACCCTTCTAAAGACCGCCAACGGCGGTCATCCAGAGGTCGTCCGGCGATGGAGCTGTAGGCGGCTGGGAGGAAGTACCAGCCCCTCCCTCTGCTGGCGCACTAGCAGCAGCAGCCGCCTCCTCCTGTAGCCGAACAAATTCGGCCTAGAACATGTTTGCTAACGTGTAAGTGTTTGCTAAAGTCTATGTTGATATCTGTTTTCCTGTTTTCTAAATTATAGTAAATTAATATAAAGAATAGAACGTACATATGCCTGCGTTGCCCTCTCGTCAATGAACTCCCCAGCCCTCCGATGGGTGACCAGGAAGACGGTCACCATGTTCGGGTCCTCACCCTTTTTTACCTGTTAAAATATATTATCTATTATTAGTATTAAATATTCTATCGAACTATATATAAATTAATGTCCATCATAGGAAACGTACCAGACGACGAAAATGCTCCGTCATCGAAATGGAGCCACCACACCACTTACCGGCGCTCAACCGCGCCACCTTGGCCTTGTCAGACCGGTCCTGGTACCTGGGCTCGCTGAATCTAGCCTTCATCGCAGTCCACTGCTCTGGCATGATCCAACCATGGATCGGCTGTCCGGAGCGATCACGAGACTTTTCGTCGTGGATCGCATCACGGATGAGCTTGCCTGCGACGGCAGAAAATTGGCCCTCGATCTTCGCCGCCCGGTGTGGTGGATAGAAATAGGTCCTCTACAAGAAGTAAAATAGAAAAGTTGTATAATATACACAAATGATTATTAAAATTTAAAAATAAACAAATTTTTTACCTTGAAGTGGGCGAACCAAAAGGCCTTCCTATCTGCGGGAGCATCTGAGTAGTTAATCCAAGGCCCACCATAGTTCTGCCTCAGAAATACCCCCAGCTGTCTCTGTACTGCAGAAGGCCGATATCTATACAATAATAATTTTCATGAATATATATATGTACATATAATCATTTGAGAAATATATATTAATTAATTAACTTACTTCGTAGGCCCGTCCGTCCAAATCTCCATACGCGTCTCGTCCGGGGGAGCGCATGGAGGGTCGCTCTCACCTCCTGCCTGGGCAGGATCAGTCTGATCGCCGTCCTCCATATGCTCGACGTCGGCTCCCCCCATGGAGCCGTCGGTAGGAGGAATGCTGGACGGGGATCAGGGATGCTGGACGCGGGATCAGGAAGGCTAGACGACGAGGGAGGAGTCGCCAACCTGCTGGAACTGTCCTGTCCCGATAATGGACCGGGAACAGAACGGTACAATGGCGTACTCAGAGATGAGGATGAGGGTACGGAATCTCCATCCCCAGCCCGAGGCTGACGGGACTGTCTAATATAAAATCTTCCGCATCGTCCAGATGGTCTAGTCATACCTGATAATAACATATGACAATAAAACAAAAATACATATTTATATGATAGACATCACAGATTTTTTAAAAATATCATAGTCACAGATAAAAGTGTCACTAAAGTGTCACTAAAGTGTCACAGATTTATATGATAAAAGTGTCACTAAAGTGTCAAATATGATGATAAAACAAACGTACAGATTTAATCCTCTTCTGAAAATTTATCTAGTTCATTTAGCTCTTCTTCTTCTTCTTCTTCTTCTTCTTCTTCTTCCTCTACATCTTCACTTTCATCTGCATTTTCCTCTTCAGATAATTCTACTTCTTCTACACAATTAGATGTGTAATGAGGAACTTCCGTCGTGTCCACTTCTATAATATTTGTTACAAGAGGTAGTTCATCCTCTTGATAAGCTATATTGTCAACCTCAAAGGTATTTCTAGCTTTGGTCTTGCATACTGCCCACCAGTCCGACCTTGTTGTTCCCCGTTTAGGATAACTTGTGAAGTACACGAGCTGAGCCTGACTTGATAGGACAAATGGTTCATAGGCTTGATATCGACGCCGATAGTTTATATCAACAAGACCGTGCTTGTCTACTTTCCAACCTTGACCTTCAATCGGATCGAACCAATCACACCTGAATAACACAATCTTAGCAGGCTCTATTCCATAACTATATGTCAGCTCCACGATCTTCCGTAGCACGCCATAGAAATCGTTGCCCGTATCAACATCTTTGTAGTTCGAAGATCTGATACACAAGCAGCTGTTTTTGGTGGAGTCGAGATCCACAAAGTTGTCTCTGATCGGGCAAGTTGTTGACTTGAACCTAAACCTATTAACATAGTAGCTTGGCCATATTTTTGCAGCATAAATTGGTCCCTTGGCTAGCGTTCTAATAGACTCATTCTCAATTCTTGCGTATGGACGATCGACCTAAATACCACGAAAGAAGCAATTAAGCTCATTCTCAATCAAGTGCATATACAGAAAGGTAATTACAGAGTTCTCAAGTCTTACATATGCACTCAACCATGATGGAAAATAATGCCTCATTTCTTGTTCTAGTTCTTCTTCTGTTATGTGTGGCCTAACTGACCTCACATCATCATTAAATAAGCTGAAAATAACATCGTTCAATTAATGTAATAGTATAATAATCAACACTATTAAAATAATGTAGACGTATTAATTACTTACCCCTCTAGTTTTTCTACTTCCTCATCGTCGCAGTTGAGTAATACATACACCTGAGCAGCCCTTAGCTCATCATCGTTCAGATATCTCTTCTTCATTTTACCCGATGGCTTTCCTGGAGCATTGAATACCTTCAGTATTGTATTATTACTTTCATGATCTCCGTCGTCATTTCTGGAAGCTCTCGATCTATTAGTTGCAACATGAGGCTTGAAATACATCGAACAAAAGTTTGTAACCTCCTCGAGAACATAGGCTTCACAAATAGAACCCTCGACCCGTGCCTTATTTTTTACCTTTCTTTTTAGGTGATTCAAATGTCGCTCGAACGGGTACATCCATCGATATTCGACGGGTCCACCAACACGTGCCTCATAGGATAGATGAATCGGCAAATGCTCCATAGAGTCGAAGAATCCAAGAGGAAATACTCTCTCTAGCTTGCACAGTATTACCGCAATATCCTTCTCTTGCTTTTCTAGACGATCAACGCGCAATTTCTTAGAACAAAGATCCCTGAAGAATATGCTAAGCTCCGTCAATGGATCCCAAACTGCCTGCGGTAAGTGTAAGCCCCCTGAATTTCCCGAATTATTTTTTTTCGAATTTTCTAATGAATTATTTTCAATAATTCATTTCTATATAATTAATTTTTGATCATTAATGCTCTTTACCGTGACTTGGAATTCTAGAGCATCAAGGATGCGGTCTCTGGAAACTTTCTTCTTGAAGTTTGTAGTAGACGAGATTATCTTCATGTTGATATATGGTGTCCCACTCGAACTTGTTCTCTTGTGCTCCATTTGCTTCGCACAACTTTCAGGTCAATTTAGACCAATTTATCGTCTGTCGTAATTCGTGATTTAATTTCCAATTTAATTTCCGGGCCCGACATCGGTCCAATCCAGATGACCCAATATATGGCACTGGCCTGTTTTGAGCCTACTGTGCACGTGCCACTTGCGTGCCATAATTTCGATCTCCCTTGTGCTCCTATTTCATCCATGATTTAATTTGCTTAATTTATAAATTAATTAAATCTTGGCTTCGACTTTGTCCATACTTGGCCCAACGCCCAACCCAAATTGGTGTGACCCCTGTCACGACTGCCCATACACCCCACTGATATTTTCCTATTTTTCCTCTACTCTAAATATCTCTCTTTATGTATAAATATCTAATTCTCTCATTTGTGTATATATATATACATATATATACATATGATATATACATATATGTATATGTATAATACTCTCACTCTCTCTACATTTAAATCCCCTCACAGCCAATCACCCCCCCCCCCCATGTGTGGCCGACCTACCTCTCCCTCTCTCTATATTTTTTCCTCTTAATATCCCCCTTCTCTCTATTATTTATTAACACATTCTCTCTCTCACTCCCATAAACTCTTCCATCACCATCCCTCTCTCTACACATAACAACACCTCCCCACCCTCTCCTGCACGAACGAGCAGCACCCCCCCATCATCTTCTTCTTCATTTTTCTTCTCCTTCTTCATTTCCCTCTTCATCTTCATTTTTTCTTCATCACCATTAAACCACACATCACAACACCAACACCATCACCACCGCCACCACCTACACCATTACCATCTCCGTGCCACCGTCGCCGACGTTGCCCACGCCACTGGCCGCCGCCGTAGCCGGCATCCACCGCCAGAAGCAGCGCAACCATGCAGCAACAGCTGCTGCCATGCAGGCACGTGCGAGAGAGGCTGCAACGCAGCTGCGAGCAGTAGCGGCAGCGTGGGACGGTGCCACCACCGTCGCCACGGCCAACCGCCGTCTCCGTCGGCCACCCCCAGCCCCGACGAACTGCCCAGGCCACCCCCATGGTGGGTGAGTCGCCCCTGTCGCACCACGTACACGATTCGTGCATTTGGCACGGGTTCCCGCCGTGACGCGCGCGGGAACGGAACTCAGAATCGCGTCTCGAACTAGCGACTTCGTACGGATTTTCTGGACAATCCGACCGTTGGATCGGCGATTTCTTCGCTCCGTTAAAATCTTGGTATATACCCCTTCACTCCTGTCAAATTTTACCTGTTAATTTCGTCGTTAGATACATCAAAACCGGCCACCAAGTTGACGTTTTAATTTATACTGTTTTTGGACAGTTTTGCGATGCCAACTTCGCGGGTTCGTATCTTCGTCGTCGTAGCTCCGTTTTGCGCGCCACCAGTTTCATTGCACAGCTGGTATAACCCTCTTCCTGCCCCCTTTAGATTTCATTTCAGTTTGAGCTTGTTAGGTCGGTCGAATTCGACGCCAAAGTTGACCGTTCGAATTCTTAGTGTTGCACTTGTAAAATTCCATTTTTGAACCCGGGACTCCGGATTCAATTTCTGACACCACCAGTAGACTCGTGGCGTCGTTATGGCATGTTTTCATATAAAGTTTGTTATATTTGGAGGACGTGGGCCCTGACACGCATTTCGGTGCAAAGCGGGCCCCACAGTCCGGGTCAACGGAACTTTTTAACGCCGGCTCATCGAAATCCAATTCTGGATATAGCGTTGAGTTCGTATCGTCATTCTGGACTCGTTGACATATAATTTGCTAAGTTTTAGTGGACATTGGTTCCGGCACGCATTTCGGTGCAAGTCGGATACCAATATCCGGGTCAACGTGTCATTTTGAGTTCGGCTCATCGGAATCCAATTCCGGATATACCGTTGAGTTCGTATTGTCATTCTGGACTCGTTGACATATAATTTGCTGAGTTTTGAGGACATTAGCTCCGACACGCTTTTTCGTGCAAATCGAAATTTTAATGTCCTGGTCAACGGACCAATTTGAGATCGGATCAACGGAATCCAATTCTGGATATACCGTTGGGTTCGTATCGTCATTCTGGATTCGTGGACATATAATTTGTTAGATTTTGTGCACTTTTATTTCGACACATTTTTCGGTGCAAAGTAGGTCCAACACGGACACCATTTTGGCCCAAAATTACCTTTTTGCCCCTGTGTCCAAATTGGACTTATGGACAGGCTATTCTAGCTGATTTGACCATTCTGGACACGTTGGTGATGGTTGTTTCACCATCCGACAACATCTGTAGGTTTTTACCCTATTATTATAATCCTTCTCTTTTTTTTGGTATTTTGAGTTCCATCGATTTCAGTGATTTTCCAATCACTGAAATTGAATGTGTTGACCCTGTAGATGGTTATAGAGACTAGCTTTGACCCAGTTTGACCATGGTTGACTACTTTGATTGAACGTCGAAGTAGAGTCAACATTTGACCTAGGTTAGACTAGTTTTGACCTTGGTTGACCACAGTTGACTATTTTGACCAAAAGTCAACCGGAAGTCAATCGTAGCATAAAATTGATTGGAACTGGACCGAAGTTGACCAGTTGACCCAAAGTCAACTGTTAGTCAACGTTAGTCAAGTTTGACCTAGAGTTGACCAGAGTTGACCAGTTGACCAAAAGTCAACTGTAAGTCGACCATTGACTTAGATTGACCTAGTTTGATTGCTTTGACTTGTCTTGACCTAGTTTGACTTAGTATGACCTGATTTTACTTCTAAACCCTTATATTGATACAGTATTTCCACCTATAGGTCCTCGAGGCACTGTTCTTGGACCAGTTGACATATTCCACCAGATCTCAGGCGAGTACATTCTCTGATAATATTTCTGTTTTATGATATCGTCTATGTTTCTTGTATTTAGTGTAGATACCCTTGTTCTCTTGACACATTGTTCACACGGATTGGTATTTCCCTGGATCCCGTCATAAGATATTATTCCTCGTTCTCCTTGGTATATCTTGTGCAAGTCTTTCTTGTTCCTTGTGCATTGTATAGACACGATTCCTGCGAAGGCTAGCTACCCTCTCGGAGAATCGCGTGTCATGATGTGTCATGGTTGGATCCACTATACTGGTCGGGGACGGATAGTATTAGTGTAGATGTGTGGTCAATACCCACCTTGTATATCTTGTGAACCTTGTGAATGCCAATCATACACCACACGTATGGTTGGCTAGATCATGACCTTGTGCAGACCCAAGTCGGCCACATGTTGAAACTAGTACTCACACTGTCACGCCCCAGAACCAGAATACTGGAGAGCGGGGGAATGACTCAGCCAGCTACGTATTACGGGTAGATGAATACCGTATAATACGATCAATTCTGTCTAACCAGACGAGGGGGTGCATACTACATGAAAGTCTTACTATGGTCACTTCACATCTATTGTCTCAATTATTCAAACAAGAAGCAAAAATAGAGAACATGTAAGATAAAGCAGTAAGGCGTCCCAAACGCTTAGTCAAAATGTTTTTGAGATCTGGCTTTACAAAATATAGCCAGATGGTATAGTAACATATACACAATTGTTATCAGCTGCAGTCTGACTTAATTACTATTATGTAAAAGTAAGTGCAAGACAATCCGACTAACATGTCGGTGCCAAACGGCTAAGTATGATGTAAATAACAAAATGAGCGGTGAAGTAAGGAACCCACTCGAGTCCTCCTGCGATCATTCCCCTAGTATTGACCATCTTGGAGGTGGAAGTAAGATGAGTCCTCGAGAACCGGCTCTAAATCTGGCCATGCAAAACCAGAGAGGTTAGACCTCTAATAGCAAGTACCACAAGGAAGCACGATATGAAGGATTAAACTAGTAAGTAAGAGAATATAATAATAGATCTCTGCTTTCCACTAGGATTCACATAACATCACGACACTTCGAACCAACCTCCCAACCAAACAAGGACAGAAGTTGGCCCGTCATGTCCTGACATTCTGATCATCTCAGTTAGGCAACAGAGTAGGTACAGTACACAAACAAATCATCTTGAGCGGCCAATCAACTCCTACGGCTTGCTATTGTGAGCTCCAAGTTATCCTGAAAATATACAAATAGGGATTCCTCAGTTCTTACTATGTGCGAGCAAGGCTAGTCTATCCAGTCAATCAATTGCGCCAATCATGAATTAGACGAGTCCCAACGGGACGCCCGTCATCAATATACAATATACAATAATAATATAAGCCGATACCGCTCCCTGCCCGTATGGCAGGTTTACAGTATCTGTGGGAACCAGCCGGCCTGTCGGGCACTACTAGTCCCAAGAGGGCTGCCATGTAAGAACTCGGGGATCCATTCTCTCCATACAATCATTATTTTATTTAACTTAATAGTCTCTACGTTGAGTGAAATCCCATGCCGTGGATCATGGTCATTCAAATGAGTACTTTCGTACGGGATACGATATGCGCAACTCTACAACGATACCCGTGCGGCTAGGTTGTAGGTCTTACATAGCGTAATGCAACAATCAAATCTAACCACGGAGTAATCATGCCTTGACCATAAAGTACACATGCTGCTTTGTAGAAAAATAAATAAATAAATAAATAAATAAATTGAAGCCTGCATGTGCATGTACGTCAATATTCGGGATCAGCCAGTCGATTACAATAGTTCATTACATGAACGTGTCTCATTCATTCAATTCAATAAGACGACTAGCCAGTCTCTTAGTTCCAACTAGGAACGCATGATCAATTTTAGTCAAGATAACCATTATTATCAATGGTGACAGGGCATGAAAGTCAATTAATATTAAATGGGGTCGAGTCTATAACTCTCAGGGTTAAGTTCCAGTCTCACTGGGCATCCATAAACCAATCAAGACACAGGGCACGTTCTACACAACCATATATATATTAAAAATATTAACATACTAAGATTATCGAGTTCATGCAAAAAGCATAAGGATATAATAGGAGAACTATCATGCCATCATTAAATGAATAAATTATAGAACAAATAGAAACACCCAGGTCAGGAAGTCACGCCAACAAGTCTATGCTAAGGCCAACAAGTCACGCCAACAAGTCTATGCTAAGGCCAATAAGTCTATGCTAAGTCTAGCAGGAGTGAGCGTATAAACAGCGTGAGCGTGAAAAGTGGTTCACGTTGGCACGCACAGCGTGAGCGTGAAGGGTAATTCACGCACTCATAACGTGAGCGTGAAAAGTGACTCACGCACGCACAGCGTGAGCGTATGAGCGTGAAAAGCGTGATAAGAAATTCACGCACGCACAGCGTGGGCGTGATAAGTAACTCACGTACGCACAGCGTGAGCGTGATACGAAATCCACGCACGCACGCAAAGACGTGAGCGTGACTCAAAATTCACGCTAACACGTAAAGACGTATGCGTGACTAAAAATTCATGCACGCACGTAAAGACGTGAGCATGACTCAAAATTTACGCTAATACGTAAGAACGTGAGCGTGACTAAAAATTCACGCTAACACGTAAGAACGTGAGCGTGACTAAAAATTTACGCTAACACGTAAGAACGTGAGCGTGACTCAAATGTCACGCACGCACGTAAAGACGTGAGCGTAACTCAAATGTCACGCACGCACGTAAAGACGTGAGCGTGACTCAAAATTCATGCTAACACGTAAAGACGTGTGCGTGACTAAAAATTCACGCTAACACGTAAGAACGTGAGCGTGACTAAATCTCCCGAACTCCAATCTTATGGAGCCTTCGTTCCGAGCCAGAAATGAAGTTCCCATGGTTCAGAATGGTGGAATGAGAAGCTCTGCCATATGGAACTATCTATTCCGAAAAGTACGCCAGGTTGGGAGATCAAAACCCATGGTCAATCAAAAACACAACAACTTAGATCTGTAAGAAACGAGCCAAGGAAATAAAAAATGCTATGTAGTAAACTCTCTTAGAATTACAAGAGAAAGACAAATGAACCATAAAAATGGGTGAAGGAGAAGCAAGATGTACTTACCTTCTCCTGGTAGGTGGAAGAGAGTGATGAGGAAGAAGAAGAAGTAATTGGTGAATGAGAGTTATAAGAGAGAGAAGGAGATGGGGGCTTTAAATGGAAGGGTGGTGGTAGGTGGAGGTTTATTGGGTTGGGTTTATTCGGATCCATCCAAGGCCAACCCGAAAGCAAAGCAGAGAGGTTAAAAGCAGAAAATAAAATACAAGAATAAAATTGCAGGAAATAAAATACAGATAATTAATTAACATAAAATTAAAGGAATTTAAACACAGGACAATAAATGATAAATACTAAATAAATATATATGAGTTGTACATGTATAAAAATACGCATTCTGGGAACGGGGAGTGACATCTCTACCCACCTTAGAAAAATTCCGTCCTCGGAATTTCAAATCCAAGTAGGTAGAAATATTGGAGCTAAACTAATACAAGCAATTCTAGTGATCAAGCAATCGTTTTTACCATATCAAAAGCAAGTACTATATATGTAAATTCATCATTCTACGATATCAAGTAGCTCTACCCATAAGGTGATAAGCATGAAGAATCAGGACAATCAAGGTATACAGAAAGAGATATACCTTGTGAGTCAAATAGGTGTGGATACCGTGATCGGATATCATCCTCACGTTCCCACGTTGACTCTCCCAAGGAGTGATGACCCCAAGCAACACGGACAAGGCTAATTGTTCGGTTCTTGAGTATCTTCTCTTTTCGGTCCAAAATGGACACAGGCTGTTCCTCGTAAGACAGGTTGGTACCAACAACCAGCTCAGAATGATCGAGGATATGGCTTGGGTCCGATACATACCTACGTAATTGAGATACATAAAACACGTCATGCACCTCTCGTAACGAAGGTGGGAGGGATAAACGATAAGCAACATCGCCTATCCGATCAAGGATAACAAATGGGCCCACGTACCACGGACTCAATTTCCCGCGAACGCCAAATCTAATGACCCCACGAGTAGGTGAGATCCGCAAGAATACGTGGTCCCCAACAAAGAACTCTAACGGCCTACGATGCTGGTCCGCCCAATGACGATGCCGGTCCTGCGCAACTCGAAATCGCTCTCTAATTCCCTTAACCACTTCAACCGTCTGAACAATCATTTCTGGGCCTAACATCTTTCTCTCCGATATCATCCCATGCAAGCGGTGACCTGTATTTCTTACCATATAGTGCTTCGAATGGCACCATCTGGATACTGGCTTGATAACTATTATTGTATGAGAACTCGACTAAGTGCAGGTGACTCTCCCAAGACCCTCCAAAATCTAGAGTGCAAGCTCGCAACATGTCTTCTAAAGTCTGAATCGTTCTTTCTGATTGCCCATCCGTCTGCGGATGGTAAGCCGTGCTAAATCTTAACTTGGTACCCAGACTATGATGTAAGCTCTTCCAGAAATGTGATATAAAACGGGTATCTCGGTCCGACACAATACTGACAGGGACTCCATGCTGCCTGACTATCTGTTGTATATACAACTCTGCCAACTTTTCTGTAGATAGCCCTACTCTGAAAGGAAGAAAGTGTGCTACCTTTGTAAGTCGGTCCACTATTACCCAAATAGCGTCCTTACCACTTGGTGATCTCGATAAACCGGTCACAAAGTCCATTGTAATATGCTCCCATTTCCATTCCGGAATAGGAAGCGGTTGCAATAACCCAGCTGGCCTCTGCTGTTCTGCCTTCACTTGCTGACATACCAAGCAACGAGAAACAAATCTAGCTATCTCCCTCTTTATCCCATTCCACCAGAAATGCTGCTTGATATCTTGGTACATCTTGGTCCCTCCAGGATGAATAGAATACTGAGAACTGTGAGCTTCAGCCATAACCTCCTCTCTGATATCTCCACTAGGCACACATAGACGTGATCCAAACCTAAGTGTACCATCTTCATGAATTCTCATCTCCTTCCTGAGTCCTGACTCATATTCTGCCCTAAGCTTCTGAATCCTTGGGTCCTGTGCCTGAGCTGCCTTGATTCTGTCTACCAAGTCGGATTGAACTTGCAGACTTGTTAGAACTCCTACATCACTAGGAAGTATAACTTCGATGCCCATCTCCTGAAGGTCTTCTAAGATATGCCTCTGTGTTGTCAACATAAATGCGCCGCCTCTTCTGCTAAGAGCGTCTGCTACTACATTGGCCTTGCCTGGATGATACTGAAGCTCTACGTCATAATCCTTGATCAACTCCAGCCATCTTCTCTGCCTCATGTTTAGTTCCTTCTGAGTAAAGATGTACTTCAGACTTTTATGGTCTGTGTACATCTCCACTCGGTCACCATATAAGTAATGCCTCCATAGCTTCAGAGCAAACACTACTGCCGCTAACTCCAAATCATGAGTTGGGTAATTCTTCTCGTGGTCCCGAAGCTGCCTAGATGCGTATGCTATCACCTTCCCATGTTGCATAAGGACACATCCAAGTCCTTTACCTGACGCATCACAATATACTGTAAAACCTCCGGGTCCAACTGGCAATGTAAGAATAGGTGCTGATATCAACTTCTGCTTCAAAGTCTCAAATGATGCCTGACATTCTGCCGACCAAACGAATGGTACATCCTTCCGGGTCAAGCGGGTCATGGGTGCTGAAAGCCTTGCAAAGTCTGATACAAACCTTCTGTAATATCCTGCCAATCCCAAGAAACTTCGTACATCTGCTACGGTCTTGGGTACTGGCCAACTTTCTACTGCTTCTATCTTCTTGGGATCTATTGCTACTCCAGCTCCTGATATGATGTGACCCAAAAATAAAATGTGATCCGACCAAAACTCACACTTGCTGAGCTTGGCATACAACTGGTTCTCTCTCAGAACTTGTAACACTTTTCTGATGTGGTTTTCATGTTCCTCTTCACTAGCAGAGTAAATGAGAATGTCGTCAAGAAACACAACGACAAACTGGTCTAAGTATGGCATAAAGATGCGATTCATCAAATCCATGAATATTGCTGGAGCATTGGTCAAACCAAACGGCATTACTAAGAATTCATAATGCCCATACTTCGACCTGAATGCTGTCTTGGGAATATCCTCCTTTCGAACCCTCACCTGATGGTACCCTGAACGAAGATCTATCTTGGAGAAAACTCTAGCTTTGCTCAACTGATCAAATAAGTCATCGATCCTGGGTAATGGGTACTTGTTCTTCACTGTTGTCGCGTTAAGCTTCCTGTAGTCAATACACAATCTGGATGACCCATCCTTCTTTCCTACAAGTACCACTGGTGCTGCCCATGGTGACACGCTAGCTTGGATGAACTTCTTCTCCTTCAGTTCCTCTATATGCTGGTATACCTTGGCCTGCTCTGAATTCGCCATTCTGTAAACTCGATCTGATATTGGTTTAGTTCCTGGTGCCAATTATATACGGAACTCAATATCCCTAACCGGTGGTAAACCTGGAAGTTCTTCAGGAAATACGTCTAGAAACTCTTCAACTACCTTCGGAACCTGAACTTCTTCCATTGCCGTTATTACTCCATGCTCTTATTAAGTTGCCCCTGATCTGACTAAGGTGAACCGCTTTATGCCTGGAATATCAAAAGATACACTCCCTCTACGACAATCTATTGTCGCATGACTGTCTTTCAGCCAGTCCATGCCTAAGATAACGTCGAAATTTCCAACATGAAATTCTATCAACCGGACGGACAAGGAATGCCCGCAAACTACAACGCTACATGCTAAAATAACTCTACTAACTCCTACGAGCCCATTACCAGTGAGTATATTCAACCTCTCTGGCAATGCCTCGAACTCCATTCCTAGTCGTGTCGCAAATCGTGCAGATATAAATGAATGGGATGCTCCCGAATCAAACAATGCTACTGCGGGATATGAGGCGACGAGAATGTTACCTGCCACAACATCTTTCGATGCCAATGCCTCCTCCAAGGACAGAGTGAATGCTTGCCCTAGACCTCCTTGCTGGTTTCCATGCTGCGGCCTAGCCTGATGCTCTTGCTGGCCCCTTTTTTGATGATGCTGGGGTGGTCTATGCTGGTGTTGCTGCATCGGCGGCCCCTGCTGCCGAAACATCTGAGCCTGCGGCATTAACGGACGCTGTACCAACGGCCTTACTGCCACCGCTGGTCCCCGATACTGGCCTGCCCCTGGTGCTGGCAGAGTAGGAAACTGTTGCCCTGGTCGTCCTGACCTCGAATTCATGGGACATGTGGTAACCCGATGGTCTGGATTTCCACATATCAGACACAGTCCATTCAATGTCCGACACACATCTCTAGTGTGTCCCATCTTCCCACAATAAGTACAGCCCGCCGGGGGTTGCTGGTTCTTCCTCTGTTGTTGTTGCTGCTGCCTGGGTGGTGGTGCTGGTCCTCGTATCGCCAATAAATGCAGCCCGCCGGGGGTTGCTAGTGTGTCCCATCTTCCCGCAAGATGTATGATCATTAAATATACATTAATAAGGCATCCCAAATATTACATATTCAGCTGATCATGAAGCTAGTCGTTACAAAATGTTAGGACTAGCAAGAGTTTTAGTCATACATGATCAACCCTAGGACTTGTTAATCATGTTTACAGCCCGTAGGCAGACAGTAAGTAAAAGTGCATCGAGCTAACAGGTGCTCGTCGGCTAAACGCCTCAAAAGAATAATTTTACAATAGAGTGAGCGAAACAAAATAGAAAACCCACTCGTAGCCCGGGTTCCTTCTAGTCGCCACCATTGGGCTGGAAGCTTGGTAGATCCTCGGAAGCTGCTCCGAAATCTGGCCACACAAAACCAGCTGGGTCAACCCCAGAAAGAGCAAGTGCCACAAGGGGGCCACAAAATAAGAACAAAAGCCAGCAATCAGCACAGAAAATCTAATATTAAAACTTGAATTAAGAAAACATATCAGGATGATATACGATGAGATAACCATGGAACTATTCCGATAGCCAGGTTACAATCCGTAAACCAAACAAGGACCGGGGTTGTAACCCTTCATCTGAACAGAGCTTGGTTTTCCACCATTTATCGGCAAGATAATAATGCAAGAAATCAAGACAGGAAGCAATCTTGTACTGGATCAAGACATGGCTAAACTGGTTACACCTCATTCAATCAATCACGGCCAAGCAGATACTACGGCTTACTACTTTAACTAACTAGGGTTATCACAGGCCTAATTACTAACAAGATACAGTGAGATTGTTCCACAGCCACAAGCCCTGCAGACCATCCAGGCTACCCAGGACGAAAGATTAGGGTTGAATTCAGGTGGATACATCGTCCAGGAGACACATGTACCCTTAGGTGACTTAGAGGGTGCAACACTCGACGGTGCGCTGGAAATGTGCCCTACTCGACGGCAGGCTACAGATCCCTGGAGCGCCCAGGTAACGGGATCGCCTGTAGCTGTGTCATCTCTTCATGACTACTGAGTTATTCTAGTTATTAACCTTAATCTATTTTAGTAGGTACTCCTGACCGTGGTACTCAGGAGTCCCCTCCTAGACATGATGCAAGACAGGACAAGTAGATTTAACAAGCAAGCAAGAAAGAACCACCCACGGTGTCATGACAGGTCAAGTTAAGTTATCAAGATAAATCATGCAAGGGTACTTGTCAGGAGTGCGCCACGACGGGCCACTATCAAGTCGGGTTGGTCATGTCAGGAGTGCACCACTACGGGTCACTGTCGTGTTATGCTAGTTCCTTGCCATACCAAGCCATGTACAATAGTCATTCCAAACATATTAAGCAAAATCAAGTTCATGACAAAAGGCGTAAGGATATAAAATGGGCGTAAAATATCTAATAAAATATCAAAATACGGGGTTATAGAAGAGCCAAGCTTAAAGAAATAAAACCAAAACTCCAAGAATCAGTGGACTAAGCAAGGGGTCAAGGGGCAGCATACGTACAAAAGCACGCACGCAAGGCTCACTCAAGTCTGCGTACCAAGGCACCCTCAAGTGAGCAGTGTACGTGAAAAGTCACGCACACTCAAGGGGCAGCATATGTGAAAAGTCACGCACGCTCAAGGGGCAGCGTATGTGAAAAGTCACGCACGCTACAGAGAAGCAGTGTATGAAAGTCACGCACGCTCAAGGGAGGCAGCATACGTGAAAGTCACGCACGCTACAGGGAGCAGTGTGTGAAAGTCACGCACGCTCAAGGAAGGTAGCATTCGTGAAAGTCACGCACGCTACAGGGAGCAGTGTGTGAAAGTCACGCACGCTCAAGGGAGGCAGCATACGTGAAAGTCACGCACGCTACAGGGAGCAGTATGTGAAAGTCACGCATGCTCAAGGGAGGCAGCATTCGTGAAAGTCACGCACGCCACAGGGAGCAGTGTGTGAAAGTCACGCACGCTCAAGGAGACACGCTTCCAACAGGAAGCGTACTTAAGCCTGCGTACGCGGCGCTAAAGAGCGCACGTAGCTCAGTGTGCGTAAGCTAAACAGCTCTGCACACAGCTCACTGTCTTCTCCAAACAGCAAGAACACCAAGGAAGAACCTAAAGCTTCACAAGTTCATAACTTGGCCATCCGAACTCCAAATCCGGATTTCCAAAGTCCCATCTTGGGTGAAACTGAAAGCTCTTCCTCATGGAAACATCAAAACTCATAGAAAACCAACATAAATAGCTCAAACCATGCAAAATCTGAAAATAGAAATAACTTAGATCTACATCAACAGAGACTCCAAATCATAAAAACCCAAGAACTAATGTTGATCTCCATGTCCTAAACTAGCAAATAGACAAAGAAAAGAGGGTCCTCATGTAGTGGCAAGATGCACTTGCCTAGGGGTTGGAGAGTTGTGTGGAGGAAGAAGAAGAAGAAGAAATTAATGGTGGTTATGAAGAGAGAGAAGAGGTTGGTGGAGATATAAAGAGGGGGAGTTGTGGTGGGTTGAGGGTGTAGCATAGGGCTAGGGTATTCCAACACGTAAAACCGAACCAAACTGAACCATCTCCATTAAAACCGAACCATGTCAAAACCCAAAATACGAAAAATATCAAAATTCCACAAGTTGAGAAAAAAATAAAAATACATGCCAAAATCCAGATACGAGTATAAATACGAAACACGGGAAATACGGGAAATGAGGGTGACAACTCTATCCACCTTAAAAGAATTTCGTCTTCGGAATTTAATCAAGGAGCTAGAGATTGTCACGACAAGCTACACTAAGCACAGGCAAGTTACACTAGGCAGTTCAATCATACAATCATACAATGCAAGCAAGGAAGGGAAAACGTAAGGCATAAGAAAGACATTATACCTCACGAGTCAAACAGGTAGGGATATCGCGATCGGATGTCGTCCTCACGCTCCCACGTTGACTCACCTAGAGAGTGATGACCCCAAGCAACACGGACTAATTTAATAGTCTTGTTCTTGAGTATCTTTTCCCTCCGGTCCAAAATAGACACGGGCCTCTCCTTATACGAAAGGTTGGTACCAACAACCAATTTCGAATGGTCTAGGATGTGGCTCGGGTCCGGAATATACCATCGTAATTGGGACACATGGAATACATCATGTGCCTCACTTAGCGACGGCGGAAGAGCGAGACGATAGGATACATCTCCTACTCGCTCCAGAATATCGAACGGCCCTATATACCTAGGACTAAGCTTTCTCCGCACGCCGAAGCGAATGACGCCGCGGTTAGGCGAGATCCTAAGGAATACATGGTCGCCGACAGCAAATTCTAAGGGACGTCGATGAGCATCGGCCCAATGGCGCTGGCGGTCCTGGGCAACTCGGAGGTGATCTCTGACCTTCCTGACCACTTCAATCGTCTGGGAAATCAACTCGGGTCCGAGCATCTGCCTCTCTCCGACATCGTCCCATGCTAGCGGGGATCTGCACTTCCGGTCATAGAGAGCCTCGAAGGGTGCCATCTGGATACTGGCCTGATAACTGTTGTTGTACGAGAATTCCATCAGGTGCAGATGATTCTCCCATGAACCACCGAAGTCAAGGGTACAGGATCTCAACATATCCTCAAGAGTCTGGATTGTGCGCTCTGATTGACCATCCGTCTGCGGGTGATAAGCTGAGCTGAACTGAAGACGAGTCCCCAAACTCTTCTGCAAGCTGCGCTAAAAGTGTGATATGAATCTTGAATCCCTGTCTGAGGTGATGCTGACTGGCACACCGTGAAGCCTGACGATCTGCCTGAGATACATCTCTGCTAGCTGCGCCGTCGACTGTCCAACTCTGAACGGGAGAAAGTGTGCCACCTTGGTAAGCCTGTCCACAATTACCCAAATAGCATCTCTGCCGGCCGGAGATCTGGGCAATCCGGTCACGAAATCCATGGTTATATGCTCCCATTTCCATTCTGGGATCGGTAAGGGCTGAAGAAGTCCAGCGGGCCTCTGATGTTCAGCTTTAACCTGTTGGCAAACCAAACACCGAGAGACAAATCGGGCTATCTCCCTCTTCATGCAATTCCACCAGAAATGCTGACGAATATCACGGTACATCTTCGTACCACCCGGATGAATAGAATACTGAGAACTGTGGGCTTCTGCCATGACTTCCTGTCTGATATCTCCACTGGGTACACAAAGACGAGTGCCATGCCGAAGTGTACCATCTTCATAGATACGTAAATCTGGCCTTCTTCCTGCTTCACACTCTGCTCTGAGTCGCTGAAGCTTGGAATCTGCTGACTGCGCCATTCGGATCCTCTCAACTATGCTGGACTGAACCTGTAGACTGGCCATCAATGCCACACTGGTTGGAAGAACCACCTCAATTCCCATCTTCTGAAGATCTGCCAATAATTCTGGTTGCGCCGTCAGGAAATAAACTCCGGCTCTCCTGCTCAATGCATCTGCTACAACGTTGGCCTTCCCGGGATGATACTGCAAATCCACATCATAATCCACCAATAGCTCGAGCCATCTTCTCTGCCGCATATTAAGGTCCTTCTGGGTGAAAACATACTTCAGGCTCTTATGATCAGTAAAGATCTCCACTCTATCTCCGTACAAGTAGTGTCTCCACAACTTCAAAGCAAACACTACCGCCGTCAATTCCAAGTCGTGGGTTGGGTAATTCTTCTCATGATCACGAAGTTGTCGTGACGCATAAGATATTACCTTCCCATGCTGCATCAAGACACATCCCAATCCTCTGTCTGAAGCGTCGCAATAAACTGTGAATCCTCCGGTCCCATCTGGAAGGGTGAGAATGGGAGCCGTTATCAAACATCGCTTCAACTTCTCAAATGATTCCTGGCACTCTGCTATCCAAACAAACGGCACATCCTAGCGGGTCAACTGGGTCATCGGTGCTGAAATCCTTGCGAAATCTAAAATGAACCGCCGGTAGTAGCCGGCCAATCCAAGGAAGCTGCGAACCTCTGCCACTGAGCTGGGTATCGGCCATGACTCGATAGCCACAATCTTCTGGGGATCCACTTCCACTCCTCCTTGGGTAATGATATGACCCAAGTATGAAATGCGATCGAGCCAGAACTCGCATTTACTGAATTTGGCGTACAACTGGTGCTCCCTAAGCGTCTGAAGGATGACTCTGAGATGCTGCTCATGCTCTGCTTCACTCTTGCTGTAGACCAGGATGTCATCTAGGAACACGATCACAAATTGGTCCAAGTAAGGCATGAAAATGCGATTCATGAGGTCCATAAATACGGCCGGCGCATTGGTCGCTCCAAAGGGCATAACAAGGAACTCCCAATGTCCATATCTCGATCTGAATGCCGTCTTTGGGATGTCCTGCTCTCTGACTCTGATCTGGTGGTATCCTGATCGCAAGTCTATCTTCGAGAACACTGAAGCCCCTCTAAGCTGATCAAACAAGTCATTTATCCTCGGGAGAGGGTATCTGTTCTTGATTGTCACCGAATTCAAGGTACGATAATCAACACATAGCCTGGACGTACCATCCTTCTTTTTCACAAGAAGCATCGGGGCTCCCCAAGGCGATCCACTTGCACGGATGAATCCCTTGGTCCTCAGTTCTTCAATCATCTTGTACAAAATTTCCAACTCTGAAGGCGCCATCCTGTAGACTCGCTCTGATACTGGTGGTGTCCCGGGAATCAAGTCTATAGTGAACTCAATCTCCCGCTCTGGCGGCATCCCTGGAAGCTCCTCTAGAAAGACATCTGGAAACTCTTCAACTATCCGGGGTAACTGCACTGCTGCTACTGTCATCCGCAATGCAGGGGAGGATGGCTCCACTGCGCCTCTGGAAAATAAAAACTCTGGCTCGCCGGGGATACTAAAGACAACTCTGCCAATATTGTAGTCTATCCTAGCATACTGGTTCCTCAACCAATCCATGCCTAGGACTATATCATAGTCTGCCATAGGAAACTCTATGAATCTAGCGGGGAACTCCCTACCGCTAACTACGATCCGACACGAGGAAAACACTCGATCTACTCCCACAAAACCATTACCAGTAAGTATATTGAGCCTTACTGATAATGACTCGGGCTCCAATCCTATCCGTGTCGCGAATCGTGCAGACATGAATGAATGCGATGCACCAGAATCAAATAATACTGAAGCCGGAAAAGAGTTGACGAGAATAGTACCTGCCACTACCTCACCTGGTGCAACTTCTTCTTCCATAGCCATCATCATGGCCTGACCTTGTCCTCTGGTTGCTGGTCCCCTCTGCTGAAAATCTCTCTGCCTATTCTGGGTCTGAGCTTGGGCTTGTGCATACCGCTGGGGGTACTGTTGCTGGAATGCCTGAGACTGAGGCGGCAAGGGCCTCGAAGACTGATACTGCTGCTGCTGAACTGGTACTGGGGCCGGTCCTCTCACCGAAGAGCTAGAAGGGTTGGATGCAGATGAACCACCCCTATTCGGGCAAGCCCCAACCTTATGATCTGCTGCTCCACAAGCCAGGCACAATCCCTGCGCCCTGCGACAGTCTGCCACCATATGCCCTGGCTTCCCGCAATAAGAACATCCCATCGCGGAAGTCTGCTTCTGCTTCTGCTGCTGCGGGTACGTCGGGGTCGAATGCTGAACCGACGTTACTGAGGCCGCCCGCCTCGGAGTTCCAATGGTCAATCCCCTAGCAGCCGAGACTGGAGCTGATGATTGGTGTATCTGACTGTGGGACCGCTTCCTGCTTTCGGTCCTATCCACGATCCTCTGGGAGGTGTACTCATGCCTCCTAGCTGCTCTCAAGACTGCATCGAACGTCTGGTGCTCAAACTGCTCAACCGCCAACAAGATCTCCAAATGCAGTCCCTGCTGGAATCGCTGGGCCCTATCAAACTTGGTCGCCACCAAGGTGGGGGCAAACCTACTGAGCCTAGAAAACTCGGTCGCATAACCATCGACCATCCTGCCTCCCTGCTTCAAGTTGGTAAATCTGGTCTGCAGATCGTACTGAGCCACAGCATCGAAATACTTCGTCTGGAATCTCTCCCTAAACACTGCCCAAGCAATGGGTGCCACTAATCCCATGGCCTGCGTCGCCCACCAACTGTGAGCCAAGTCCAACAACTGCAGGCGTACCACCGCCACATTCTCATTCTCGGGTGTCCTAGCTGCTTCCAGAATCACCTCGGTATCCTGAAGCCATGCATCCGCGGCAATCGTATCCTCGCTGCCGTCGAAGAAAGGAGGGTTCAATCGCTTGAAGCTGTTGGCCGCCTGGTTCCCTGGATGTCCGCCTCGGGTCAAAGCATCTTGAACTGTCTGGTGCAGGGCGTCGCTTCGACGATCCTGGGAAGCTATCAAGGTTCTGATGAGGCCTACTAGGGTACCATCATCTGGCTCTGCGGGCTGGACGGGCCGAACTGGTGACTCTCCTCCAGTGGGTATCACTCTGGAGGCGACTCCGGAATGCTGGGCTTGATCTCCGGGTTGCTGCTGGTCCACGGGAGGTGCTCCTCCCTGCTGATCGGCAGGGTCAGGTACAGTGCCGCTGAGGAAGACGACACAGAGAAATAATAAGGAAGGACCAGGACAGATCAACGATACAAGCATGTAATCAGGTCAAGAATTTCAGGGATTTGAAAATACTGGCGGAGATCAAGGACGAATACTGATTGAGACATCTATTCGGTAAACCCTCATATTTCTTGATTGACAAGACCTGTATGGGCCACCACTTAAACCATGTCACGCCCCAGAACCAGAATACTGGAGAGCGGGGGCAGACATAGCCAGCTACGTATATTGAAATGGAAACCACCTTGATATACGGTCACGGCTGTCTAGATATGTGAGGGTTTTCTACAAGCCAACAGTCTCTTATGGTCATGAACAAGCCTAGTGTCTCAATCATCACAAGTAAGTAAAGTCGCAAGATATATGATCATTAAATATACAATAATAAGGCATCCCAAATATTACATATTCAGCTGATCATGAAGCTAGTCGTTACAAAATGTTAGGACTAGCAAGAGTTTTAGTCATACATGATCAACCCTAGGACTTGTTAATCATGTTTACAGTCCGTAGGCAGACAGTAAGTAAAAGTGCATCGAGCTAACAGGTGCTCGTCGGCTAAACGCCTCAAAAGAATAATTTTACAATAGAGTGAGCGAAACAAAATAGAAAACCCACTCGTAGCCCGGGTTCCTTCTAGTCGCCACCATTGGGCTGGAAGCTTGGTAGATCCTCGAGAGCTGCTCCGAAATCTGGCCACACAAAACCAGCTGGGTCAACCCCAGAAAGAGCAAGTGCCACAAGGGGGCCACGAAATAAGAACAAAAGCCAGCAATCAGTACAGAAAATCTAATATTAAAACTTGAATTAAGAAAACATGTCAGGATGATATACGATGAGATAACCATGGAACTATTCCGATAGCCAGGTTACAACCCGTAAACCAAACAAGGACCGGGGTTGTAACCCTTCATCTGAACAGAGCTTGGTTTCCCACCATTTATCGGCAAGATAATAATGCAAGAAATCAAGACAGGAAGCAATCTTGTACTGGATCAAGACATGGCTAAACTGGTTACACCTCATTCAATCAATCACGGCCAAGCAGATACTACGGCTTACTACTTTAACTAACTAGGGTTATCACAGGCCTAATTACTAACAAGATGCAGTGAGATTGTTCCACAGCCACAAGCCCTGCAGACCATCCAGGCTATCCAGGACGAAAGATTAGGGTTGAATTCAGGTGGGTACATCGTCCAGGAGACACATGTACCCTTAGGTGACTTAGAGGGTGCAACACTCGACGGTGCGCTAGAAATGTGCCCTACTCGACGGCAGGCTACAGATCCCTGGAGCGCCCAGGTAACGGAATTGCCTGTAGCTGTGTCATCTCTTCATGACTATTGAGTTATTCAAGTTATTAACCTTAATCCATTTTAGTAGGTACTCCTGACCGTGGTACTCAGGAGTCCCCTCCTAGACATGATGCAAGACAGGACAAGTGGATTTAACAAGCAAGCAAGAAAGAACCACCCACGGTGTCATGACAGGTCAAGTTAAGTTATCAAGATA
The DNA here is from genome assembly GCA_029216955.1 of Iris pallida. NCBI lineage: Eukaryota > Viridiplantae > Streptophyta > Magnoliopsida > Asparagales > Iridaceae > Iris > Iris pallida. Next base: position 2,722,985 of record JANAVB010041816.1, on the reverse strand, counting down.
AATCATGCCAGGGTACTTATCAGGAGTGCGCCACGACGGGCCACTATCAAGTCGGGTTGGTCATGTCAGGAGTGCACCACTACGGGTCACTGTCGTGTTATGCTAGTTCCTTGCCATACCAAGCCATGTACAATAGTCATTCCAAACATATTAAGCAAAATCAAGTTCATGACAAAAGGCGTAAGGATATAAAATGGGCGTAAAATATCTAATAAAATATCAAAATATGGGGTTATAGAAGAGCCAAGCTTAAAGAAATAAAACCAAAACTCCAAGAATCAGTGGACTAAGCAAGGGGTCAAGGGGCAGCATACGTACAAAAGCACGCACACAAGGCTCACTCAAGTCTGCGTACCAAGGCACCCTCAAGTGAGCAGTGTACGTGAAAAGTCACGCACACTCAAGGGGCAGCGTATGTGAAAAGTCACGCACGCTCAAGGGGCAGCGTATGTGAAAAGTTACGCACGCTACAGAGAAACAGTGTGTGAAAGTCACGCACGCTCAAGGGAGACAGCATACGTGAAAGTCACGCACGCTACAGGGAGCAGTGTGTGAAAGTCACGCACGCTCAAGGAAGGCAGCATTCGTGAAAGTCACGCACGCTACAGGGAGCAGTGTGTGAAAGTCACGCACGCTCAAGGGAGGCAGCATACGTGAAAGTCACGCACGCTACAGGGAGCAGTGTGTGAAAGTCACGCACGCTCAAGGGAGGCAGCATTCGTGAAAGTCACGTACGCCACAGGGAGCAGTGTGTGAAAGTCACGCACGCTCAAGAAGACACGCTTCCAACAGGAAGCGTACTTAAGCCTGCGTACGCGACGCTAAAGAGCGCGCGTAGCTCAGTGTGCGTAAGCTAAACAGCTCTGCACACTACTCATTGTCTTCTCCAAACAGCAAGAACACCAAGGAAGAACCCAAAGCTTCACAAGTTCATAACTTGGCCATCCGAACTCCAAATCCGGATTTCTAAAGTCCCAACTTGGGTGAAACTGAAAGCTCTTCCTCATGGAAACATTAAAACTCATAGAAAACCAACATAAATAGCTCAAACCATGCAAAATCCAAAAATAAAAAAAACTTAGATCTACATCAACAGAGACTCCAAATCATAAAAACCCAAGAACTAATCTTGATCTCCATGTCCTAAACTAGCAAATGGACAAAGAAAAGAGGGTCCTCATGTAGTGGCAAGATGCACTTGCCTAGGGGTTGGGGAGTTGTGTGGAGGAAGAAGAAGAAGAAGAAATTAATGGTGGTTATGAAGAGAGAGAAGAGGTTGGTGGAGATATAAAGAGGGGGAGTTGTGGTGGGTTGAGGGTGTAGCATAGGGCTAGGGTGTTCCAACACATAAAATCGAACCAAACCGAACCATCCCCTTTAAAACAGAACCATGTCAAAACCCAAAATACGAGAAATACCAAAATTCCACAAGTTGAGAAAAAAATAAAAATACATGCCAAAATCTAAATACGAGTATAAATACGAAATACGAGAAATACGGGAAATGAGGGTGACAATTAAACCAGTAAGTAAGAGAATATAATAATAGATCTCTGCTTTCCACTAGGATTCACATAACATCACGATACTTCGAACCAACCTCCCAACCAAACAAGGACAGAAGTTGGCCCATCATGTCCTGACATTTTGATCATCTCAGTTAGGCAACAGAGTAGGTACAGTACACAAACAAATCATCTTGAACGGCCAATTAACTCCTACGGCTTGCTATTGTGAGCCCCAAGTTATCCTGGAATTATGCAAATAGAGATTCCTCAGTTCTTACTATGTGCGAGCAAGGCTAGTCTATCCAGTCAATCAATTACGCCAATCATGAATTAGACGAGTCCTAGCGGGATGCCCGTCATCAATATACAATATACAATATACAATAATAATATAAGCAGATACCGCTCCCTTTCCGTGTGGCAGGTTTACAGTATCTGTGGGAACCAGCCGGCCTGTCGGGCACTACTAGTCCCAAGAGGGCAGCCATGGAAGAACTCGGGGATCCATTCTCTCCATGCAATCATTATTTTATTTAACTTAATAGTCTCTACGTTAAGTGAAATCCCATGCCATGGATCATGGTCATTCAAATGAGTACTTTCGTATGGGGTACGATATGCGCAACTCTACAACGATACCCGTACGGCTAGGTTGTAGGTCTTACATAGCGTAATACAACAATCAAACGGAGTAATCATGTCTTGACCATAAAGTACACATGCTGCTTTGTAGAAAAATAAATAAATAAATAAATAAATAAATTAAAGCCTGCAAGTGCATGTACATCAATATTCGGGATCAGCCAGTCGATTACAATAGTTCATTACATGAACGTGTCTCATTCATTCAATTCAATAAGACGACAAGCCAGTCTCTTACTTCCAACTAGGAACGCATGATCAATTTTAGTCAAGATAACCATTATTATCAATGGTGACAGGGCATGAAAGTCAATTAGTATTAAATGGGGTCGAGTCTATAACTCTCAGGGTTAAGTTCCAGTCTCACTGGGCATCCATAAACCAATCAAGACACAGGACACGTTCTACACAACCATATATATATTAAAAATATTAACATGCTAAGATTATCGAGTTCATGCAAAAAGCATAAGGATATAATAGGAGAACTATCATGCCACCATTAAATGAATAAATTATAGAACAAATAGAAACACCCAGGTCAGGAAGTCACGCCAACAAGTCTATGCTAAGGCCAACAAGTCACGCCAACAAGTCTATGCTAAGGCCAACAAGTCTATGCTAAGTCTAGCAGGAGTGAGCGTATAAACAGTGTGAGCGTGAAAAGTGGTTCACGTTGGCACGCACAGCGTGAGCGTGAAGGGTAATTCACGCACTCATAACGTGAGCGTGAAAAGTGACTCACGCATGCACAGCGTGAGCGTATGAGCGTGAAAAGCGTAATAAGAAATTCACGCACGCACAGCATAGGCGTGATAAGTAACTCACGCACGCACAGCATGAGCGTGATACGAAATCCACGCACGCACGCAAAGACGTGAGCGTGACTCAAAATTCATGCTAACACATAAAGACGTGTGCGTGACTAAAAATTCACGCACGCACGTAAAGACGTGAGCGTGCCTAAAAATTCACGCTAACACGTAAGAACGTGAGCGTGACTAAAAATTCACGCAAACACGTAAGAACGTGAGCGTGACTCAAATGTCACGCACGCACGTAAAGACGTGAGCGTAACTCAAATGTCACGCACGCACGTAAAGACGTGAGCGTGACTCAAAATTTACGCTAACACGTAAAGACGTGTACGTGACTAAAAATTCACGCTAACACGTAAGAACGTGAGCATGACTAAATCTTCCGAACTCCAATCTTATAGAGCCTTCGTTTCGAGCCAGAAATAAAGTTCCCATGGTTCAGAATGGTGAAGAATGAGAAGCTCTGCCATATGGAACTATCTATTCCGAAAAGCATGCCAGGTTGGGAGATCAAAACCCATGGTCAACCGAAAACACAACAACTTAGATCTGTAAGAAACGAGCCAAGGAAATCAAAAATGCTAAGTAGTAAACTCTCTTAGAATCACAAGAGGAAGACAAATGAACCATAAAAATGGGTGAAGGAGAAGCAAGATGTACTTGCCTTCTCCTAGTAGGTGGAAGAGAGTGATGAGGAAGAAGAAGAAGTAATTGGTGAAGGAGAGTTATGAAGAGAGAGAAGGAGATTGTAGAAGCATGGAATTTCACAACCAGAAAGCCCATGCGCCAGACACTACATGCGCCAGAACTCAGATGAAGAACTTCACAGCAAAGTCAATAACTATAGACATTTGAAGAAGGACTTTTTATTTATATATAAAAGTCTATTACATGTCTAGAAAAGGCTGTACAAAGGAGAATTCCTACAAAGGAAAGAGCCTAAGTCTACAGCCAGCGGCCATCATGCGCCTTCAGATAAGCGCAGCAACCACCATGTACCACCAGATAGGCGCAGCATCACTATGCGCCACCAATAAGGCGCATCAGATATCATGCGCCTCCATCCAGGCGCATCCCATCATCTCTTCAGCACCTCAGTTATGTGCATCCCTTCAGCCAAATTCTTCCAGCCAGGCTCACCTGGCCGAGCAGAGCCCAGTTATGTGCCGCTCTTCCAACCAGGCTCGTCCGATAAATGCTTCGACACAAAGCATTTAACCCTCTGGCTGGAACCAAGGAAGAGAAGAGCACCGCAAATGCTGTGGCCAGGGGAGGCTTCGAAAGATCCTCCAAAGCCGAAGGAAGACCGTGATCGAAACCATGGCTAAAGGAGCAGCTTTCGACACGATCAAAGTGGGGAAACCCCACTTTGCAGGAAGAGAGAGCCTTGCACCGCCATTCCGATCTACGGCTCTTCCGGAATAACGGAGACGAGGCTCGAGCATCCTTATCTTTGGATGCAACAGGCACCTTCCGCCTGCCTCAGAAGCCCTCGACTCCGTCTTTTGGATGTAACAGTCACCTTCAAGTGCATCAAAGATAACACAGCGTCTCATCTTCACCCTCGGGAGCACTTCGTCAGCAGAATGCACCCGTATGTTCAAATTCATATTGGAAGTACGTGAGGGAATGAGAAGCAAATCTTCTCTCCATGCCACTATTTATAGGCCGGGCAGATCAAACCCACGCGCCAAGTGGATGGCCCTCCGAATTCCGTGCAATGAATTTACATTAAATGGATGAACCGGATGCCTCGAATTCAGCCAAACGGCTATTTATAGCACTCGAAGAGCGAGACAGCCGCATCATTAAAAGACATGTCCGATGCGCCAGCCAGACAGCGCATCACACGGATGCGCCCTTCGACGTCAGACGCATCACACAGACGCGTCCTACAGTACTCGGCGCATTACAGAGGGTGCGTCCTCACACATCTCCATACCGAGTGGAACGCCAACCGACGCGCCCACTCAGCTGTCCATCGAACATCACCAACATTAAATGCTGAACTGACAGAGTTGGCAGCACGCCTCCCAAAGTCTGAACAGTTGACAGCTTTTCAGAAAATGAAGCGTCGGCAACGTCAGCATCATCATGACCTTGTTCCGACGGCTACTGCCACGTGGCCACTCCACCATCAGCATACGCCTCTACGGCCATGCGTCCAAATCAGCATGCGCCTCAAAAGCCATGCGCCTCAGACTGCTCTCTGATCCCGAAAGACAGAAGGAAAGTCGCCTGCATGCGCCTCAAAAGCCATGTGCCCCAAATGGTTTGTAACTCCTAAAGTTATGAGCCGCAGCCTCCTCCTGCGCCCAATCCAAGGCGCAGCCCACCAGATCACTCCTCTCCACCAAATCCGAGATCTTCGAATCATGAGTCGACGACACGTGTCTTTTGACTCAACTCGTCCAAGATTTCAGCAACGAAAAGATCTTCTCTCTGCTACGTGCCGGCTCACAACAGCAGTATGAAGAGTTCTCCCCCTCGATCAGGGCGCAGCATCCATGCGCCTCCATCAGCAACCTCCACGTGGCGTTCCCACACTGGCGCATCCTACATGCGCGCATGAGCAGCCAGCCTGCAAAACTATAAATAGAAGGGTCATCTCCTTCACACACACACACACAGAGACTCAGAACAGAAGACTCACAACACAGAGAGAATCACCGAGAGGCAGTTCTAGACACTCAACGTCTTCCTTCTCTCAGCAAGCTCCAGCACCCAGAGCAATCCACACCTTCAGAGAACCGATAACCGTCGTCAGCCGGTCAACGGAGTCAACGCATTACCACTCGCTCCATTGGCACTAAGGACGCTTAAACAAAAGTGTACTCCTAGGACTACATCTAAGTCCTATATTGTATCACTGTTCTGTTTGTATTAAGATTTCAATCAAAACAATTTTAATGGCAAACAGAGATGGGGGCTTTAAATGGAAGGGTGGTGGTAGGTAGGGGTTTATTGGGTCGGGTTTATTCGGATCCATCCAAGGCCAACCCGAAAGTAAAGCAGAGAGGTTAAAAGCAAAAAATAAAATACAGGAATAAAATTGCAGGAAATAAAATGCAGATAATTAATTAACATGAAATTAAAGGAATTTAAACACAGGACAATACATGATAAATACTAAATAAATATATATGAGTTGTACATGTATAAAAATACGTATTCTGGGAATGGGGAGTGACACACACACTTAGATAGATGATTCTTGATTCTTGTACATGACATGATCAGTTTTACTTGCCTTGTTCTAGCTCTAGATTTACAGCTTACCTTGCCATGATACTCATATATACATTTCATGATTTCTTGTATATTCTCTCTATTTACTGCTACATTTTCAATATCGTCTGATTAGAACTGTTATTTGAGATTTGTGCTCGTTCCATCCTGACTGGATATGTGGACAAAATTTTAGGAGTAGTTGTGCCCTCAGTATTGGACTTCATGATATTGCTAGCTGAGGTGGATCTCACTATTCTTCTATGTGAGTTGCCTAGTAGTACCTTTAGTTGTCTTGTTCTCCTTCTTTATTTTTTCTGTCTTATGATCCTTGTAGATTCTAGTCATTCTAGTGATATTGTTATTATTTCTTGTCTTATCTTCCTTAGTTTTTGTGATGTGACATGAGTACATTTCTAGTTATGGATCTCTAGATGTTGTAGTTAGTATAGAGTACTTGACAGCGCTCTACCGCTGGTACTGCGGCGTAGGCTGGGCGTGGCCCACGTATTCGTATCCGTATATCCGGGTGCGGGTCGTGACACATTTTTAGTGGTGGCCCATGCAGGCCAGTCTTTGCAATTAATACGAAGTCGTGGTAGTACTTGAGCTTTTCTGTACTACTGCGAGCCTGCCCTAGGATTAAGGTTGAGTCATAGAATATTTAGGATTTTGGTACTCAGTCACATATTAGGAACTCTTGGTAGATTCCAGGGATGACCCCTGGGGAATCTTATTTCGAAGGCTTTCAAATCTTTTCCCACTTGTTTTCATTCGTCCTGATTTCTGAAATATCTGTCTGTATCAAACTTTATTCCTTCTTGGGATGAGTTTGTGGACCCCAGAGGGAAGTTATAAGTTGGACTTGTATCTTCTAGGTTGAGACGTGAATATGATTTACCAACCTCGTATCATGGTCGAGGGTTGTTTTAGATTATATTACACCATTTTCTATCTTGACCTAGGTAGTACCCTCGGGACTTTCCCAAAAAATTTCCTCTGAACCCTATCTCGAAAGTTGTTTCCGTTGTTTCTATTAACTTACCCTTGACTTGTTGTTGAATTTTAAATCTTAATATTCGTTGTTGACCTTTGATTTTGTTTTGGATAATTCTTTTAAGGATTGAGTTAAGATATCCTGATAAACATATTTGATGGAGACGATGAGAACAGTAAGTGTCTACTTTATTTATGGAGTTTAGAATTCATCGCAGTTATATTAGCTAGCGAGACAAGGACATGGAGCCTGATTTGGATATACGATCCTAGTTATGTCATTTAGATTCTCTTGCAGCCATACCGGTTGGCGTGGTAAGGAATCTAGATGACATGATTATAGGGTGCATACCATAGTTACGGACTTTATTGTTTATTACCTCTATGCTTATTGGCGTGGCGAGAATTCTGGCAACATGATTTGGGATAGACATGTATGGTTATCAGGTCGTATCTTAAATTGATTCACTTCTTTTTGACCAAATGATGAGGACAATTCATACCCTTGTTCCTCGACTTATCATTTATTTCTTTCCTCGTCGTATGATGATTTCCTCATCTCGCCATCATTTCCTTTGACTTATTTAGCTATGTCTTGATTTCACCAATCACCTATCTCATATCTACATCTGTCAATCTACACTTGAAAACTCTAAAAATTTTGAAATGTTTATATCTCATCTGTTTCTCAAATTTTGATACTATTAAGATTTTGATTCCATTCTGTCCATGACTAATCAATTTTGGTCGTCTTGTTTATCGTGCCAAAGAGTCTTGGTTGCTGACCAGACTCAAGATGACTTCAAATTCCTTGTGACTTGGGTTCCTTCCTAAATTGTGCTTTTAGGACATTGATTTCGAATTCATGATTTTATCGTCTTTCATAACTGAACTTGGATCTTGATCGTGCTTATGTGACCTATAATCTGATTTCTATCAAGTCTATCTCTCAATCGTGCTATTCTCAATTTTTTTCTCTCTATTTGCTTCTCTTAGCCCTGTTTTAGATCATGACTATCCAACTCTGATTTTCATGATCTTGATAATCTTAACCCTCAAATCGTGCCAAGTGATCTTAGACTATTTCCAATTTTATTAACGCTCGAACTTGGAGCGTATTCCATAATTTTATTAATCATACTCTTCAATCTGATCAGGTCTATAAGACCTTGACTTCGATTTTGTTGTGTCTGAAACTCCAGCTCAATCATGCCAAGCCTTGTTTTGGTCATGATTATCTCTCATCTTGATCAAGCCTATGTGACTTTCAGGCTGATTATCCGTTAATCCGAGTGCTACACGTCACCTCGTATGTGGACTTCATCTATAACTTTCGTTCTCCTAAGTCATTTCTGAATCGTGTCCCAATGACTTAACTTATCTATAATCGTGCCTATATGATTCTGTTCATATTCTGATTCTATCGTGCGGAAATTTTTATCGTGCCTGAATAATTGTGAATTGATTATCTTAATCGTGCAAACTTGTCATTCTATGATCGTGCCTAAGTTTTTGCCTAAAATATTCTATCTTGTTTTACCCCCTACTACAACCTTAATTTCGAGGACAAAATTTCTATAAGGTGGGTAGGATGTAAGCCCCCTGAATTTTCCAAATTTTTTTTCGAATTTTCTAATGAATTATTTTCAATAATTCATTTCTATATAATTAATTTTTGATCATTAATGCTCTTTACCGTGACTTGGAATTCTAGAGCATCAAGGATGCCGGTCTCTGGAAACTTTCTTCCTGAAGTTTGTAGTAGACGAGATTATCTTCATGTTGATATATCGTGTCCCACTCGAACTTGTTCCCTTGTGCTCCATTTGCTTCGCACAACTTTCAGGTCAATTTAGACCAATTTATCGTCTGTCATAATTCGTGATTTAATTTCCAATTTAATTTCTGGGCCCGATATCGGTCCAATCCAGACGACCCAATATATGGCCCTGGCCTGTTTTGAGCCTACTGTGCACGTGCCACTTGCGTGCCACAATTTCGATCTTCCTTGTGCTCCTATTTCATCCATGATTTAATTTGCTTAATTTATAAATTAATTAAATCTTGGCTTCGACTTTGTCCATACTTGGCCCAACGTCCAACCCAAATTGGTGTGACCCCTGTCACGACTGCCCATACACCCCACTGATATTTTCCTATTTTTCCTCTACTCTAAATATCTCTCTTTATGTATAAATATCTAATTCTCTCATTTGTGTATATATATATACATATATATACATATGATATATACATATATGTATATGTATAATACTCTCACTCTCTCTCTAAATTTAAATCCCTTCACAGCCAATCACCCCCCCCATGTGTGGCCGACCTACCTCTCCCTCTCTCTATATTTTTTTCTCTTAATATCCCCCCTCTCTCTATTATTTATTAACACATTCTCTCTCTCACTCCCATCAACTCTCCCATCACCATCCCTCTCTCTACACATCACAACACCTCCCCACCCTCTCCTGCACGAACGAGCAGCACCCCGCCATCATCATCTTCTTCATTTTTCTTATCCTTCTTCATTTCCCTCTTCATCTTCATTTTTTCTTCATCACCATTAAACCACACATCACAACACCAACACCATCACCACCGCCACCACCTACACCATTACCATCTCCGCGCCACCGTTGCCGGCGTTGCCCACGCCGCTGGCCGCTGCCGTGGCCGGCCTCCGCCGCCAGTAGCAGCACAGCCATGCAGCAATAGCTGCTGCCATACAGGCGCGCGTGAGAGAGGCTGCAACGCAGCTGTGCAGTAGCGACAGCGTGGGGCGGTGCCACCACCGCCGCCACGGCCAACCGCCGTCGCCGTCGGCCACCCCCAGCCCTGGCAAACGGCCCAGGCCACCCCCATGGTGGGTGAGTCGCCCCTGTCGCACCACGTACACGATTCGTGTATTTGGCACGGGTTCCCGCCGTGACGCGCGCGGGAACGGAACTCAGAATCGAGTCTCGAACCAGCGACTTCGTACGGATTTTCTGGACAATCCGACCGTTGGATCGGCGATTACTTTGCTCCGTTACAATCTTGGTATATACCCCTTCACTCCTGTCAAATTTCACCCGTTAATTTCGTCGTTAGATACATCAAAACCGGCCACCAAGTTGACGTTTTAATTTATACTGTTTTTGGACAGTTTTACGACGCCAACTTCGCGGGTTCGTATCTTCGTCGTCGTAGCTCCGTTTTGCGGGCCACCAGTTCCGATGCACAGCTGGTATAACCCTCTTCCTGTCTCCCTTTAGATTTCATTTCAGTTTGAGCTTGTTAGGTCGGTCGAATTCGACGCCAAAGTTGGCCGTTCGAATTCTTAGTATTGTACTTGTAAAATTCCATTTTTGAACTCGGGACTCCGGATTCAATTTCTGATACCACCAGTAGACTCGTGGCATCGTTCTGGCATGTTTTCATATAAAGTTTGTTAGATTTGGAGGACGTGGGCCCTGGCACGTATTTCGGTACAAAGCGGGCCCCACAGTCCGGGTCAACGGGGCTTTTTGACGTCGGCTCATCGGAATCCAATTTTGGATATACCGTTGAGTTCGTATCGTCATTCTGGACTCGTTGACATATAATTTGCTAAGTTTTAGTGGACATTGGTTCCGGCACGCATTTCGGTACAAGTCGGATACCAATATCCGGGTCAACGTGTCATTTTGAGTTCGGCTCATCGGAATCCAATTCCGGATATACCGTTGAGTTTGTATTATCATTCTGGACTCGTTGACATATAATTTGCTAAGTTTTGAGGACATTAGCTCCGATACGCTTTTTCGTGCAAATCGGAATTTTAATGTCCTGGTCAACGGACCAATTTGAGATCGGGTCAACGGAATCCAATTCTGGATATACCGTTGGGTTCGTATTGTCATTCTGGATTCATGGACATATAATTTGTTTGGTTTTGTGCACTTTTATTTTGGCACATTTTTCGGTACAAAGTGGGTCCAACACGGACACCATTTTGGCTCGAAATTACCTTTTTGCTCCTGTGTCCAAATTGGACTTATGGACAGGCTATTCTAGCTGATTTGACCATTCTGGACACGTTGGTGATGTTTGTTTTACCATCCGACAACATCTGTAAGTTTTTACCCTATTATTATAATCTTTCTCCTTTTTTGGTATTTTGAGTTCCATCGATTTCAGTGATTTCCCAATCACTGAAATTGAATGTGTTGACCCTGTAGATGGTTATAGAGACTAGCTTTGACCCAGTTTGACCATGGTTGACTACTTTGACTGAACGTCGAAGTAGAGTCAACATTTGACCTAGGTTAGACTAGTTTTGACCTTGGTTGACCACAGTTGACTATTTTGAACAAAAGTCAACCGGAAGTCAACCGTAGCATAAAATTGATTGGAACTGGACCGAAGTTGACCAGTTGACCCAAAGTCAACTGTTAGTCAACGTTAGTCAAGTTTGACCTAGAGTTGACCAGAGTTGACCAGTTGACCAAAAGTCAACTGTAAGTCGACCATTGACTTAGATTGACCTAGTTTGATTGCTTTGACTTGTCTTGACCTAGTTTGACTTAGTATGACCTGATTTTACTTCCAAACCCTTATATTGATACAGTATTTCCACCTATAGGTCCTCAAGGCACTGTTCTTGGACCAGTTGACATATTCCACCAGATCTCAGGCGAGTACATTCTCTGATAATATTTTTGTTTTATGATATCGTCTATGTTTTTTGTATTTAGTGTAGATACCCTTGTTCTCTTGACACATTGTTCACATGGATTGGTATTTCCCTGGATCCCGTCATGAGATATTATTCCTCGCTCTCCTTGGTATATCTTGTGCAAGTCTTTCTTATTCCTTGTGCATTGTATAGACACGATTCCTGCGAAGGCTAGCTACCCTCTCGAAGAATCGCGTGTCATGATGTGTCATGGTTGGATCCACTATACTGGTCGGGGATGGGGAGTATTAGTGTAGATGTGTGGTCAATACCCACCTTGTATATCTTGTGAACCTTGTGAATGCCAATCATACACCACACGTATGGTTGGCTAGATCATGACCTTGTGCAGACCCAAGCCGGCCACATGTTGAAACTAGTACTCACACACTTAGATAGATGATTCTTGATTCTTGTACATGATATGATCAGTTTTACTTGCCTTGTTCTAGCTCTAGATTTACAGCTTACCTTGCCATGATACTCACATGTACATTTCATGATTTCTTGTATATTCTCTCTATTTACTGCTACATTTTCAATATCGTCTGATTAGAACTATTATTTGAGATTTGTGCTCGTTCCATCCTGACTGGATATGTTGACAAAATTTTAGGAGTAGTTGTGCCCTCAGTATTGGACTTCATGATGTTGCTAGCTGAGGTGGATCTCACTATTCTTCTATCTGAGTTGCCTAGTAGTACCTTTAGTTGTCTTGTTCTCCTTCTTTATTTTTCCTGTCTTATGATCCTTGTAGATTCTAGTTGTTCTAGTGATATTGTTATTATTTCTTGTCTTATCTTCCTTAGTTTTCGTGATGTGACATGAGTACATTTCTAGTTATGGATCTCTAGATGTTGTAGTTAGTATAGAGTACTTGACAGCGCTCTACCGCCGGTACTGCAGCGTAGGCTGGACGTGGCCCATGTATTCGTATCCGTATATCCGGGTGCGGGTCGTGACAGTAAGAATTTCCAAAATACAATCGAAATTAACCTCTTCATGAATACGTGACAGTCGTGGCTCTTCATACCCGTCAATTTGTTTTCCTTCGGATCGACACATCTTCTCAGATTTGACACAAATTCGTCTGGAAATTTTAGGCCCTGGATCCACCGACAAAGTCTCACTTTATCCTCCTTGTCCAGCAAGAAAATTGACTTCGGCAGGAACTGTTTTCCATTCTGCTTTATCAAATGCAACGCAGGGCGTTTGCATATTTCTTCTAAGTCCAACCTGGCCTTGGGATTGTCTTTCATTTTTTCCTTTACGTCCATCACAGTATTAATTATGTTATCAAACACATTCTTCTCAATATGCATGACATCAAGATTATGTCCGATCAGATTGGTACTCCAGTATGGCAGATCCCAGAATATGCTCCTCTTTGTCCAGTTATGATCTCTACCAAATCCATCGCACTTGTACCCAGTTGTAGGATCTTCGATAGCACTTGAACAATCTCTAACCTCCTCCCATATCGTGGCTCCACACCACCTTGGCGGTGGATCACCCTTCTCTACAACGTCGGCACGGAATGCATTTTTGTTCCTTCTGAACGGATGATCTTTTGGCAGAAATTGTCGATGACAATCAAAGAAGCACGGTTTTCCTCCGTGTTTCAAGCGGAAAGCCTTACTACGGTCCATGCAATACGGACATGAGAGACGGCCATGAGTGCTCCATCCAGATAATATTCTATAGGTCGGAAAGTTGTTGATGGTCCACATAAGGGTTGCCTTCATCTGAAAATTCTGCTTCCTGGAAACATCGTACACATTAGCGCCTACTTCCCATAACTGATTCAACTCATCTATCAAAGGCTGTAAGTACACATCAATGTTCCTCTTGGAATTGTTCGGACCAGGAATTATAACGGTTAGAAACATGTACTGAGTCTTTATGCACATCCAAGGCGGTAGGTTATACGGAGTGACAATCACAGGCCAGCACGAATACTGGGATCCCGAAAGACCAAAAGGAGTAAAACCGTTAGAAGATAGCCCCAACCTGATATTACACGGATCTGAAGCAAAATCAGGATACATTCGATCAAAGTGCTTCCACGCTTCTCCATCGGATGGGTGATCCAACACTCCTTCAATCTGTTCTCGTATGTGCCAACTCATATTTTCGGCCGTCTCTTTCACCATAAATAATCTTTGCAACCGCGGCGTTAAAGGCAAGTAGTGCATTGAATCGGTCGGTCTTCTTGCACCGGTAGACCTTCATGTACTAGTTGTCTTATAGTGATCAGCACCACAAAATTTGCACACATCTGCGTCCTTGTCGTCTTTGTAGTACAGCATGCACCCATTGTGACAAGAATCAATTTTCTCGTATCCCATCCAGAGCGATCTCACCATCCTCTTAGACCGGTAGAAGTCTTTAGGCAACTTAGCACCCTCCGGCAAGATCTCTATAATCAACTCCAACACTCGGTTGTAGCATTCTTGCGACATGTTAAAATCTAACTTAATGCTCAACAGTCTTGTAACCACCTCCAACGGTGAATGATCCTCACAACCAGGATACAATGGAGTCCTTGCATTCTCCAGCAACTCCATGAACTGTGCAGCATCGACGTTCGGTGCCTCCTCAGATGCATCATGATCGTCCGGATCGAAACTAGGCCCCGCCGCATCAAAAATCATGTTCACCAATCCATCGTCGTAAGCAGCATCGTTGTGGACATCCACATAAGACTCATACTCCGATGCTAAAGACACAAATTCTCCGTGAGCGCTCCACTGATAGTAATTCGGCGTGAAACCCTTCGAGTATAAATGATACGTAACTTCCACTTCTGGATGATATTTCAAGTTGCGACATCTCACACACGGACACTTAATTTTGGTACCGTCCATGTACTGAGGGAACGCCTTGGCAAACTGTAGAAACTGCTGTACACCCTCTATGAATTTATCTCGCACACCGTACATGTCATCAGGATGACGGTTGTACATCCACGAACGATTCCGTAAGTAGTAATTCATATCCATATCCAATTGAGGATAATTCTGTAAGATAGATTGATACATGCACATTGCAGTCAGTGAATGAATGTTAAGACAGTTGAGATATGGGTGCGCAACATAAACTGTTCATTCATTCCACATATTACAAACAAAGAATTTGAAGGAAGAAACAAAAACAACTGTGTTGGGACTAAAACAACTGTCTTGTGTGAAAGTGTCGTATCCGATAGACCGATACTAATCCGATACGGTCGATACTAATCCGATACCGATTCTGATACTCATCCTAACTGTCCAATATCGACCATTTGGGTCTACAAGAGTTACTTCACCCAGTTTGTCAAGAAAGGTAAAACTTTTTAAATTAATATCCCATAACTTGGCCTTTGGCCTGTGCTTGAGCAGTATCCTAACTCAAACTATCTATCCTAACTAATAAATTAATATCATACTTTAACATCTACTAACTCTCATATTCCTTCTAACATAAACTAATATCCTAATCTAAACTAACCCTTTAACTGAAACTAATATCTAAACAATGCTAATCATGAACTAACCACCTAACCTGGAAGTCCACACTGCTCAAGCACAGGCCAAAGGCCAAGTTATAAGGCAAAATGCAGGCAACTGCCTGTAGCTACAAGGCAAAACCAAATGTTGACGGTATATATACCGTCAACATTTAAAAAGTTTACTTGTCTTGACAAAGTGAGTGAAGTAACTCTTATAGACCGAAAGGATACTCTATACACTCTATGTAATACGATATACCAATCATACCTACACTTCTAGGATACTCTATACACTGTAGTAATGAATTGCCCTTACTAATGATGCTCTTAGGTAACATAATATTTAACAGATGAGATTTTCATGTTGCACTTACGCATTTGTAGCTATAAACTGCTTGAGCAACAACATATAGGTATGGAAAACGGTATCAGACTATTCCCATGAGTATTGGTATCGACGATATCAGTAGTAGACTAACTAGCTTGGGTTTTGGTCAAAACCAATTATTTTCAATTTTTCTTAGAGGATACGCTTCAAAGGACAACGTACGTGATCAGTTTAATTAGCTCACCGGATAAAGGGGACGACCAAAAAAGTCAATATTGCTGACCACACTTTTGATTGCCAACCACATTATTAAAAATAATAATAATAATAATAATAATAATAATAATAATAATAAAGTCAACACACTAGACTATACTAGTCCGATTGTGAACTATCAAAACTAGAGGTACAACTCGGGCGGGTTGGGTCGGGCTTGAGGTCAACCCGAGCCCAACCCGGTGAATCATAAGCCTAGCCTGAGCCCGAGCCCGGCCTGACCTCGGGTTCCACATATGAAGCCCAAGACCGAGTCTGGAGGATCGGGTTGAACTCGGGTTGGGTCGGGTACATCGGGTTTATCGGGTTCTAATATAATATTTGAAATAATTTTAAACAAAAGTAATATTAGACACATAATCAAATAACAATCAAGTCTTGATCATTACAAAATACAAACTGAAATAAGATTTAGGATAAGGAGTTGAAGAGTTTGAGTGAAGAAATTTAGGATTTAAACTTTTTATTTAAAAAGTTTATATATATATATATATATATATATATATATATATATATATATATATATATATATATATATATATAAGTCGGGTTTCGGGTTCTTCGGGTAACCCGACACATGAACCCGAGCCCAACCCGATTTTTGATCGTGTTCAAATATTTTAACCCAAATCCGAGCCCGAACCCGAGTATCTTTAACCCTAACCCAACCCATTAACGGGTTTACCCGATCGGGCTCGGGTTTGGCCCGCCCGAGTTGCACCCCTAATCAAAACCATTATATGAATCGGGTTTGAACAAAATTAAACCTAATTATAAAACCCAAAACATGTCCAAGACACTTGCCATGCTTCCCCCTCTCTCACTCTCACACAAGACACAACCGCATACACTATATATTTATAAACTTTTATCTAAAATAGTCCACATACATAAATATATACCAATTTATATATATTTACATATATACATGACTTGTGGGTCAAAAATACATAGATATATATAGGAATCCATATGAAAACCAATTTGGATACCTTAACCATGACTAACCTACCCTCATTTATGCACAAAAATGAAATTAGGATTATAAATGACCTATTGGGCATTTTCACAAATACTTGGTACGTGTGTCACCCTCTGTGTGTGTGTGTGTGTCTCTGTGTGTGTGTGTGTGTGTGTGTGTGTGGGGGGGGGGAGAGAAGGAGGAGGAGGAACTAGGTTAGGGTTTACCGCCGGAGAGGAGGAGGAGCTCGAGGAGGAGGAGGAGCTCAACGGGGGGGGGAGGGAGTCGTCGGGGGGGGGAGGGAGTCACCGCGGGGGAGAGAGTCGCCGGGGGGGGAGGGGGAAAAAATTTCGAGTTTTAATTTTTCGAGTGAGGGGGAAAAGGGAGTCCTGTGCCCTAAGTAAAAAATTAGCGACGTTAACAGTGGATGTCGCTAACTGTCGCAATAATTTTAATATAAGCGACATATTTTCTTAATATGTCGCTGAACATCGCTATTCAGCGACATACTTTACCTAGTGTCGCTGAACGTCGCTATTTAGCGACGTATTACGACGTCATTAGGAAGGAGTCGCTATATTATATAGTTAGCGACGTAATTTCTTTCCGTCGCTAAACGACGTCGCTAATAGGGTATATTTTAGTAGTGTCGAAAATAGGGAGTCGGGATGGCCGGTCGAGAACGGACAGGGATGGTGGCGGCTGCATGATTAATTCTAGGGTTTGGGAATTTTTAGGTTTTTGGGATTGAGTGTAAAAACATTGGGAAGGGGGTCTATTTATAGGAGGAGTGGGAGAAACCCTAAAAAATGTACATGTAATAGAAATTAGAAAATTTAGTAAAAAACTAACATACTAACCACTAACTGCTAATCCTAACATTATCTATCTGCTGATTAATTAGCACTAAATAATTATTAGCTATAAATTAGTTAATTCCAGTTACCACTAATTTAACAAATGGGCTAATTACAATTTAGCCAATATTTTCTAATTACTAAAATAATACTAATTTATTCACTAATTATTTACATATATATTTAACAACCATTTATTTAGTAAATAAATATATATTGAATTTCGAAATTCAATAAACGTTTTCCATATAGAACAATATTTAAACTTATTGATTTTAAGGAATGGATAGAAAAATTCCAATAGAATAAAATCACATAAAATAGTAAACCAAAACCAACAAGGACCGATAGCAATTACGGTCAAAAGTGTTTTCTCAAAAAAAATTAGAATTTGTACGTTTTTCGAGATTCAGAAAATTGAGAGTTTTGAAAACAAATAAAAATTTCAAAATTTCAAGAAATTGGTTAACGGAGGTTACAAATCTACCCTCCTTAAAGAAATTTCGTCCTCGAAATTTAAGATTTACAGGCCAACCGAAGATTCAAATATGTTGGAAAGTATAGTCAAAACCTTAGGCACGATCATGGAGAATGATATATTTTAGCGCGATCAAAATAAGGTCGAAGTATGGTCGAATCAACTAGGCACGATTTAGAACGAAGATTCAGTATCTTAGGCACGACTCGAGTCACGACTAATATAATCAATTGTTGTTTTGGTTATGATCAAGATAGGATCAAATTCGAGTATAGCACGATCAACAGAATCTAGGCTCGATAAGATCAGAGTTAAAGTCGCACAAGCACGATCAAAATCAAGACCTGGTATGACCAAGGATAAAATTTTGGCACAATCAAGATACATAATTAAAGTCTTATAGGCACGATCAAAATTTGATGGACAAGATTAATTAAGTCGTGAATCAGGGCTCGGTCGTGATTAGAAATTTGAAGATGATTTAAATCACTTAGGCACGATCAAGGATAAGTTACCAAAAATAAAATCTAGGCATGATTTAGGAATGAACTCATAGCACGAGCAGTTATAGAATTAAAATCTAGGTATTAACAGAAAATTTGTTCAGACATGATCAAAATCAAATTCGGGCACGACTAAGTTCATATATAGTCGTGATCGAAGATCAAAATTTTAGGCACAATGGAAAATTTTATTTCTTATATGATCACTCAATTCATGACAAGTTCATAGTCAATCGATAGTCGTGATCAAGGACAAAATTTTCAAGCACGATTCAGAGGCAAAATCGGTACGATAGTCGTGGTCGTTAAAATCGCGACCATGGGATTCATAGTCGTCTAGTCATGCCAGGTCATCTAGGCATGACTAATCGCAAGGAGTTCAGATATAATCAGGAAGTAAATCATGGTCAGAAAAGAATTTGGGTACTAGTGTTAAAATCCGAACATGATCATAATCGTTAGTTCGACACGATCGAAGATAAAGTCAGTCTAACCTTGGTCAAATAGTATTAAGGTGTGATGAAGAGTATGATAGTAGCCTAGGCATAACCCAGCATCCATTTTCGGTACGATCAAGAATAGTATGAAGCTGATCGTGATTGGAACAGAATTTAGTCATTTTCAAGAATAAATCAGAGTTTTATGCACGAGTGATATTGGTATCGAAGTTTGATTACGATCAAAATTAAAATATTGACACGATGCAGAATAGGGCTAATCAATATTTGAATTTAGGTCCGAAAAGAATGAAATTGAGATTTTTGAGCACGAGCAACATGTGATAGAGATCCAGGTCACGATGGAATTCAAATAAATTGAGTACGGTCAAGGATCAAGACTATTGGTACGATAAGGGGTACTATTCAAAGAAAAATCAAAAGTTCAAGAACGATTGTCAATAGCATTGAAATCCAATCACAATATATATATATATATATATATATATATATATATATATTAAGAATATTTAGTCTCGATACGATCTAAGTTGATCAATTCTGAAAAATCAAGATTTGGGCAATATGGAGGACAAGGTCATCGAAGTCTGAGCACGAGCATACAAGGATGGAGATTCAGGTCATATTTAAATTTGATTTAATTGAGTACGAACCCAAGATATTAATATGATAAGAAAAGATGATCAAAGTCGATTGGTCGTGATTAAGGGAGCTAGGATTCAATGATATTGAAAACCTTTAAAGGGTGATTCAAATATATGGAATAAGTCAAATTCCTCATTTTGATAGGAAAACAAGAGGCAAGATTTCGTAGGGAAGTCAAGTTAATAATCTGTCTCTGATTTCATTAAGTTCATCTGGTCATAATTTGCCAATCGTATCTTCATCTCACAAGTTCTGATATGAAAATTCAACCTTTATATGCCTACCATCAAGATTTTATACAGTCATCTAAGCCTTTACCATGATCACCATAGACAAAATTTCAAATTTCTAAAAAATTTCTCATGAAGCATACCCCTCTTATTTAGGAATCAACACTTATTCATTTGATCAAATTCTAAATTCTTTCACCTCGTCCCAATTTAGATCTGAAACCTCTAAATCTAGTTTATGAAATCGTTGAACTTGTTTAAATCAAGTCTCGTATTTACTCAACTCTAATACCACTATGTCATACAAAATTTATTCTTATTTATAAATCAACCTTCGTATTTTCTTCAACGTTCACCTTCTAATATTATCCTTTTTGAATTCTGTAAATTTTCTTCCAATCATCTAAAAATAATTCCTATAACTTAAATTCCTTGTGTTCTCTCTGTCTCTAGTCATTTCTTACAATACCTTATTCAATTTCGTATCATTATTGCATATAGTTAAAATTTCTTCTCTATTACTAAATCCCTAAATTTAACATTATAGCCTTAAAGTGTAACGTCTCAAGAATTAATAACCAAAATTTATCCAAGTTCTCAAAACTAAGTTGACCTCGAATATCATTATCAGTTTTTTTTTGAAATTCATCTATGAATTATTCATGACCAAAATTTATGTGATTGGTTCTAAATTAATAACATTTATCTCTCGATTCCATTTTAAACCTTTACCACATCTCCATCTCAAAATTTTCATATTTGACATCTAACATTTTGATTCCTACAAAATCATCATATGATAACCAATTATATCATTTTCGAACTAGATGATTTACGTCACTTCCTCAATATTTCTCAGGTAAAATGATATAAAGATTCAATGGTTTCAAAGTATAGCTGATAGAATTAGATACGAGACATGGAATTGATGTAATCAGGACAGTTATATAAGAAGAATGGTGGTAATAAAATATTGGCAGAAAAGAAATGATAATAGAATCTGTTCTGCTTTTCTGTAAAAAAAAGAACCATTTTAAAACCAGAACTATAATATCAAATCCAAGATAAGGTCTAGCAAAAATCATCAATTCATTGTATTATGAAGAAATTCATAGCAAGAAGTTACACAAAGTTTATAATAACAGCTAAAGCTACTCCTATTCCTACTCCTAAGTTAAATAATGAGAAACAAAACAGAACAGAACAATAATTCCTTTTTTTTGAAAGACTGAAACAAGAGTAGAGAAAATATGTTCAAAAGCATTTAAGGTACAATCTGATAATCATATGCGTCTATCCAAAGTCATGGTACTCTAAATCCTCGTCATACTAGTAAGCAAGGCTACGATAATCACATTGTCCTTGATTAAGGCACATACCTCTAAAATCATGGTATTTAAAAATTTTGCGATGCCGCTAGCTTGGCTGCGAAAACCTTAAATTTCTACACTCGAGAAATATATCAAAAATTAGACTATATGTCCTCACCATGCTGGCTAATGTAACTGTAGAAGACTAGATTCCATAACTGAGATGACCTAGTCCATATAATTTTATCTTGACAAAAAAAAATTAAATCAACAATAGATACCAAAAATCAAATTCATTAACAAACCAAGAAAGGTAAATATAAACTGTTAAAATCAATTTTTGAGATATTCTATAATGAGATTCTCAAGGGTCATCCCAGGAATCTCTCAAGGAATCCTAACTGTGATTGAGTACCTTCAAAAATATATCCTAATCCTACTGCAGGCTGTAGTGATACTCTAGTTCGAATACCACTACACAAACTCGACCTGCATGGGCCACCACTAAAACTGTGTCACGACCCGCACCCTAGAGTAAGGACACGAGAAGTGGATACGTCCAGCCTACGCCGCAGTGTCGACGGTAGAACGCTGTCCTAGGTCAAACATCTAACAATATATAAGGTACCTGTACAGTATATACACTCCGAATGGAGGTGACATAGCAGAATACAGTCTCAATCACATCTAAGGTAGAATACGATAAAAGATAGATAAATAAAACTAAAATCAACAAAGAGATACAACAGATAGAAGTCTAAGTGTCTAAGATATCACAAATCCAGAAAGCATCTCAAATCTCAAATACAGTAATCCATAGAGTAAATACAGCTCAAGACAACTGAAAATAAATAAGAAAAATCCTAGCTATCTACTCTGACCTCTATTGTGTCTCTTCTAGGCTAGCAGATAACCTCCAAGCTATCTGTAAAATTTATCAACAGGTCCAGTCAGGACGGGAGCGAGCACAGTACATCTCACGCAGTTCATAATATGACAGAATATATAAATATGTAATAGAGTAAGATATATGAAACGCTGAGAATATACATGAGTAAAAGAGAATGCTGTAATGAAATATCTACTATAAGTAAAGAGCTACAGTGAACTAGTGATTTAGAGTACACATGTGAACGGCTTGATAATAAACATGAGAGTTTGCACATGACTAGACTACTTTGGAAATTGTTCACATGACCATTTATACTCCCCCGTACCCCAATCAATACACAAGGATCCAGACAGGTTATGTTATTTCATATGATATCACATGGGGGCCCATAAATGGGTGCACATGAATGTAAACATGGGGGCTCCGTGAACATGAGAGTACATGAATCACGAGAGTACACATGAATGGTAAAAGCACATGAATACATGATGAAAGTGAAACGCACATGACATGATGTAACCGATGCTCCCGAGGGAGATAATATCTCATGAAGGGATCCATATAGTACCAATCTGTGTTAACAACGTGACAGCATCAAGTAAAGTAATCTAGAACGTAAATGTAAATCCTATCAAGTATGAAACGGTCAGAGAATGTACTCGCCTGATTTGGTTGGAGTCGACGTACGCGACACGAACGTGTCGACACGAGGTAGGTACAATGCTATGCTCCACAGAGGGTCCCGAACGACGACACAGGCAGTCCCAATGAGTCCAGAATAGTCCAAATAGCCTAATTTGGTATATAAAAGTCTAAAATCAGGGCTTGGTACGATAATCAAATCGAGAAAGAGAACGACTAAACTGGTTGCGATTAATGGTTTCAGAGAAAAAAAATGTAACTAAAATATAAGAAATTTGAAAATCATTTATAAAGTCTAGAAACTACATTTTTTTTTTATGAATCAAGGCATTTTTAGATAATTTATGAAAATATGGAAAGCCATTTCAGGACTTTAAAATCTTAATTTGTCAATTGTAAATGTTAAGGAAAAGCATAACTAATACGTACGCTTGGAAATTATTTATAATGTTTAGAAATTATATTTCGTAAATAATCTATTTTATTTTAGAATATTATATATATATAAAGTCTAGAGGTTACCTTAGAGTTTTACCCTCAAAACTATTTAGATAGAAACTATAATAATATTTCATGTTTTAAGACAACTTTGGAAATGTGAGAATAAAATCCAATGCATATTTTGATAGAATTATTTATCATGAAATTATTAAATAAAATATTACAATGATAACAATGAGTATTAATAATAACAATAACAATATATGTATATATACAAAATAAAATTTTAAAATCCAATATGTAAAACTCATAACTAAAATTTACCATAATATACAAATTCCAAATTCTTACACATTCATTTTAATCACCTATACTAATAGCATTAGTTGGTGCCGCACACTTTCCTAATCCACCATTATATAACTAATATATAAACTAATACATAAACTAATATATAACTATTATACATTATATTATATATTAATACATAATAAACTAACAGGGGTCTGATCCCCAAAATTCTCGACCTAGAAAAATGGAGAGGGGAAGAGAAGGGGGAGCTCACCAGGCGGCCGGAGTGCGGCGCTGGGTCGGGGTTGGGGCTCGCCGGCGGGCGCGGCGCCGGGGTCGGGGTCTGGTGGCACAGGGTCGGTCGGAGTACCCGGCGGGAGGCGGACACGATGGCGAGGGCGGCTGTTCACCGGATCTGGCGGAGGGGTCCGGCTCGCTCGACCAAATCGAGGCGACGGCGAGGCCAGACGACGGGTGGAGACGCGAGGCGCGTTCGACTGCTGCCGAGGAAGAAACGCGCTGATCAGGCGGTTCCGTACAGGGTGGTCGCGACGAGGCGATGGAGGTGGCGGGGTTAGGTTAGGCTCTCTTCCTCCTTCTCTCTGTTCTCTGTGTGGTGTGTGGTGGTGCCGGCCGGTTGTGGCCGAGGGGTGGAGGCGGTGGACGATTTTGATGGCGGTGGTGATGGCATCGACGGTGGTTGGTTTTGACAGTGGCGGTGGTGGCGTGTAGGCTATGGTGGTGGTGATGATGCTGCGGACATCGGGTGGCCGGAGGTGGTGATCTGGAATGGGGCGGTCGGAGTTGGCGGGTGAAGGTGGTATTGTTCTTGGTGGTGGCTAAAATGGAATGGTGGCCGGGATAGGGTGCTGGTGTGGTCGGAAGCATGCTGGCAGTGGTGGTCGGGATCTGGAGTGGTGGTGAATGGTGGTCGAAAATAGGGAGTCGGGATGGCCGGTCGGGAACGGACAGGGATGGCGGCGGCTGCAGGATTAATTCTAGGGTTTGGGAATTTCTAGATTTTTGGGATTGGGTGTAAAAATATTGGGAAGGGGGTCTATTTATAGGAGGAGTCGGAGAAACCCTAAAAAATGTACATGTAATAGAATTTAGGAAATTTAGTGGAAAACTAACATACTAACCACTAACTGCTAATCCTAACATTATCTATCTGCTGATTAATTAGCACTAAATAATTATTAACTATAAATTAGTTAATTTCAGTTACCACTAATTTAACAAATGGGCTAATTACAATTTAGCCAATATTTTCTAATTACTAAAATAATACTAATTTATTCACTAATTATTTATATATATATTTAACAATAATTTATTTAGTAAATAAATATATATTGAATTTCGAAATTCAATAAACGTTTTCCATATAGAACAATATTTAAACTTATTGATTTTAAGGAATGGACAGAAAAATTCCAATAGGATAAAATCACATAAAATAGTAAACCAAAACCAACAAGGACCGATAGCAATTACGGTCGAAAGTGTTTTCTCAAAAAAAATTAGAATTTGCACATTTTTCGAGATTCAGAAAATTAAGAGTTTTGAAAAAATACAAATTTTAAATTTTCGAGAAATTGGTTAACGGAGGTTACAAGTGCATGACGCCAACTGTCCAATATTGGCCTTTGGCCTGTGCTTGAGCAGTGTGGACTTCCAGGTTAGGGTGTTAGTTTAGATTATGATATTAGTTTATGTTAGAAGGAATATGAGAGTTAGTAGATGTTAAAGTAGGATATTAATTTATTAGTTAGGATAGATAGTTTGAGTTAGGATACGGCTCAAGCACAGGCCAAAGGGTCGATATTGGATATTAATTTAAAAAGTTTTACTTGTCTTGACAAACTGAGTGAAGTAACTCTTATAGACCCAAAGGATCGATATTGGACAGTTGTTGTCGTGTAATCCGACAAGTACAATTATATCTTGCCAGACACCTTTTTTACAAGAGATTGGGGAGAAATTGGGATGAGTATCAGGATCGGTATCGAACTAATTCTGTTTAGTTTGTCTTATGATACAGATTTTTACATCCAATCTGTAATATATCGTTACTTCATTGATCGTACATGGATGTACCAGTGGATCCACCTCCTCGACCGTATGTAGTTAGTATCGACCGTATCGGATTAGTATCGGTCTATCGGATACGACACTTTGACACGAGACAGTTTTTCTAACCCCAACACAGTTGTTTTTGTTTCTTTCTTCAAATTCTTTGTTTGTAATATGTAGAATGTGCATGTATAAACTGACCTCTATCTAAATTGTGCACCCATATCTAAACTGCCTTAACATTTATTCACTGACTGCAATGTGCATGTATCTATCTTACAAAATTATCCTCAATTGGATATGGATATGAATTACTACTTACGAAATCGTTCGTGGATGTACAACCGTCATCCCGATGACATGTGTGGTGTGCGTGATGAATTCATAGAGGGTGTACAGCAGTTCCTGCAGTTTGCCAAGGCGTTCCCTCAGTACATGGATAGTACCAAAATTAAGTGTCCGTGTGTGAGATGTCGCAACTTGAAATGTCATCCAAAAGTGGAAGTCACGTATCATTTATACTCGAAGGGTTTCACGCCGAATTACTATCAGTGGAGTGCGCACGGAGAACTTGTTTCTTTAGCATCGGAGTATGAGCCTTATGTGGATGTCCACAACAACGCTGCTTACGACGATGGATTGGTGAACATGATTTTTGACGCGACGGAGCCTAGTTTCGATCCGAACGATCATGATGCACCTGAGGAGGCACCGAACGCCGATGCTGCATAGTTCATAGAGTTGTGGGAGAATACAAGGACTCCATTATATCCTGGTTGTGAGGATCATTCACCGTTGGAGGTGGTTACAAGATTGTTGAGCATCAAGTCCGATTTTAACATGTCACAAGATTGCTACAACCGTCTTATGGAGTTGCTTATAGAAATATTGCATGAGGGTGCTAAGTTGCCTAAAGACTTCTACCGGTCTAAGAGGATGGTGAGATTGCTCTGGATGGGATATGAAAAAATCGATGCATGTCGCAACGGGTGCATGTTGTACTATAAAGACGATAAGGATGAAGACGCCTGCAGATTTTGTGGTGCCGATCGCTACAAGAGCAGTGGTAGAGAAAAGTTTATCGGTGCCAGGAAGCCTACCGATTCGATGCACTACTTACCGTTGACGCCGCGGTTGCAGCGGTTGTTTATGGTGAAGGAAACTGCAGAAAACATGAGTTGGCATAAGCGGGAACAGACCGAAGGAGTGTTGGATCACCCATCTGATGGAGAAGCATGGAAGCACTTTGATCGAGAGTATCCAGATTTTGCTTCTGATCCGCGTAATGTTAGATTGGGTCTCTGCTCCGACGATTTTACCCCATTCGGACTTTCGGGATCCCAGTATTCGTGTTGGCCTGTGATCGTCACTCCATACAATCTACCGCCTTGGATGTGCATGAAGACTCCGTATATGTTCCTCACCGTTATTATCCCAGGTCTGAACAATCCGAAAAAGAACATCGATGTGTATTTACAGCCAATGATTGATGAGTTGAATCAGATGTAGAAAGTAGGTCCCAACACGTACGATGTATCTAGAAAATAAAATTTTTAGATGCGAACAGCACTTATGTGGACCATCAACAACTTTCTGGCCTATGGTATGTTATCTGGATGGAGCACACATGGTCGTCTTGTATGTCTATATTGCATGGACCGTACTAAGGCTTTCCGTTTGAAATACGAAGGCAAACTGTGCTTCTTCGATTGTCATCGACAATTCCTGTCGAAGGATCATCCGTACCGGAGGAACATGAATGCTTTTCGTGCTGGCGTTATGAAGAAGGCTAATCTCCCGCCAAAGTAGCCCGGATACACGATATGGGAAGAGGTAAAAGATTTACCAAGAGCTATTGAAGAGCCTGCTATGGGCTACAAGTGTGACAGATTTGGTCGTACTCATAACTGGATGAAGAGGAGTATATTCTGGAATCTGCCATATTGGAGTACCAATCTGATTAGACATAACCTTGATGTCATACATATCGAGAAGAATGTGTTTGACAACATAATTAATACTGTAATGGACGTAAAGGGGAAGACGAAAGACAATCCAAATGCTAGATTGGACTTGGAAGAAATATGTAAATGTCCTGCATTGCATTTGATAGAGGACATGAATGGGAAGTTGAAGCAGTCTAAGGCAATTTTCTTACTGGAGAAGGAGAATAAAGTGAGACTTTGTAGGTGGATTCACCTTCCTCTTTAGGTGGTTCAAATGTCGCTCAAATGGGTACATCCACCGATAACCAATGGGCCTACCAACACGTGCCTCGTAGGAAAGATGAATTGGCAAATGCTCCATGGAGTCGAAGAATCCAGGAGGAAATACCTTCTCGAGCTTGCACAGTGTTACCGCAATATCGTTCTTCTGCTTTTCTAGACGATCGACGAGCAACTTACTAGAACAAAGATTTCTGAAGGATATGCTAAGCTCGGTCAATGGATCCCAAACAACCGGGGGTAAGAATTCCCGAAATACAATCGGAATTAACCTCTCCATGAATACGTGACAATCATGGCTCTTCATACCTGTCAGTTTGTTCTCCTTGAGGTTGACGCATCTTCTCAAGTTCGAAACATACCCGTCTAAAAATTTCAGACCTTGAAAAACAAGGCTCGGATCGAGGGTTCTATTTGTGAAGCCTATATTCTCGAGGAGATTACAAACTTCTGCTCGACGTATTTCAAATCTCATGTTGCTACGAATAGAACGAGGGCTCCAAGAAACGACGACGGTTATCAAGAATCTAATGATGGAATACTGAAAGTATTCAATGCGTCCGGAAAGCCTTCGGGAAAAATGAAGAAGAGATATTTGAATGACGAAGAGCTAAGGGCTGCTCAGTTGTATGTATTACTCAATTGCGACGAGGTTGAAGTGGAGAATTTAGAGGGGTAAGTAATTAATGATAATTTTACGTCATCTCAATGTAATATTATAAGCTAATATTATTGTACTAATCGGCGGTTGCTTCATTGTTTTTCAGTACATATAATGCTGAGTTGAGGTCGGTTAGACCCTATCTAACAGACGAAGCATTAGAAAAAGAAATAAGATGTCATTTTCCTTCTTGGTTGAGCAAATATGTAAGCAGGTCGGTAATTAATGGCCTCTTTTAATGCAACTGTGCAATAAATAACTTACTATCTCTTCTTTGTTATTCAGGTCGATCGTCTAATTTTACCCGAGTTTGAATTAATTACAACTCTTGCCAAGGGACCAATTATTTTTGTTAAAATATGGCCACGTTACTGTGTCAATGGCTTTCGGTTCAAGTCGACAAATGCTCCGATCAGAGACAGCTTCCTGGATCTTGATTCCACGAAAAACAGTTGTTTGTGTATCAAATCTTCGAACTACAAAGACGTCGATCCAGGAAATGATTTCTTTGGCATCTTGCGAGAGATTGTGGAGTTGACGTATAATTATGGCAGAGAACCTGCAAAGATCGTATCGTTCAAGTGTGAATGGTTCGATCCGACTGAAAATCAAGGTTGGAAAATTGACAAGCATGGTCTTGTGGATATAAACTACAAGCGTAGATATCAGGGCTACGAACCATTTGTCCTAGCAACTCAAGCTCAGCTCGTGTACTTCACAGCTTATCTGAGACGGGGAGCAACGAAGTCTGACTGGTGGGCAGTATGCAAGACTAAAGCTAGAGATACTTTTGATGTTGACGAAAAAGCTTATCAGAAGGACGGGCTACCTCTTGTAACCAATATTGTTGATGTGGACTCCACGGAAATTACGCATTACACGACACATAATATAGAAGATGTAGAATTATCTGAAGAGGAAGACGAAGCCGACGAAGGCGAAGATGAAAATGAAGATGAGGAGGAAGATGAGGTCGAAGAAGACGAACAAGATGATTATTCTGAAGATGTTTGAGAGAGACATACTTTCATTTTCTTATTATGTAGAGTTGGTTATTATCTAGTCTTGGTTATTATCTGAATGTACTATCTGGACTTAGATGTTTCTTGTAGAATATACTATCTGAACTTAGATGTTTCTTGTAAAATATACTATCTAAACTTAGATGTTTCTTGTAAAATGTACCATCATAGGTTGTCTTGGTTATTATCTTGTCTTTGTTGCACTTTCATATTTCTAGTCTTTATTATTTGTTATCTTTGTTGTATCTCATCATATGTTGTTATCAGGCATGACAGGTCGTCGCAGATCGTTCCGTATTTTTCGACATGGGGCACGGGGTACTAATACTGGCAAAGGACAGGGTACTCCTTCGGTAGCTACTGTTGGTACTGCTAGAGGACGGGGTTCTTCTTCGGTACCTCCTACTGGTACTGGCTCTGGATTCTCGTCGCCTAGTACTCCTGTGTATCGGACAGTAGCTCCGCCCGCCACGATGGTACGTGGCATATCGCCTGGGACGAGTAGTTCCAGGCCTGAGACTGCTCCCGAGAGTAGCGTTCCTCCTGCTGATACGACGATGGAGGCTGTAACACCCAGTTTTCTAAAATTGGGGTATTTTTGAAAATTTATTATTTTTATTATTTATTAATGGTATTATAGTCATGATATGATTTTTGGTGATTTTTAGTTAGTTAAAACCATTTTCTAAGTCATGACTTATGACTTTGTGACTTTACTAGTATAACCCTAGTGTAAACCCTAGAGATTTCATAACCTAGAGACTAACCATGATCATGTGAGCCTAGCCATAGGTTTAGAATATCAAGTTAGTGATTTTTGGCCAAAAGGGTATTTTGGTAATTTACTAGACTTTATTTGTGACTGTGATTTTTAATATTAATTAATCATGGTTAAGTATCATGATTAGTCCCTAACCTATCTCACCCTAATCTAGAGGTTAGCTACTAACCTAGAAACTTTGGGATGGATATTTAGTCATGGGTTAAAGTGGCATAAATATCTAGATTGCCTTTATTGATATTTTGCTTAAACCATTCAAAATATCTCAACCTTTACACAAAAGTCTTGCCTTAACCATGAAGGAAAGGGCAAGGACACCCCCCCCCCTTGCCATGGCCGGCCAAGACAACCCCCCTAGCAGCCACACATCCTATATAATCCCATCAAATCATTCATGAACATTTTTACATGAATTTTAATCCTAGAAAAATCCCATTCCTTCAAACCTACACAACTTGATCATTTTTGATCCAAATCACCTCTAGTTTCTTGCATTGGACTCCCCTACACTAGAGGATACTAGTTAGGGCCTGCTATCAAGGATTTGTGGAGCTTTGGGCATCACCAAGAGAAGAGGATACCCCCCTACTTGGTATTTTCTTGAGTTTTCACTCAAATAGGTAAATACCCATAAACCTAGTTAATACCCTGATTTTTCTTCATAAATGCATGCATATAGGTATACCCCAACTGTAGGCTAAGTTTGGTAGGAATTAGAGTTGGTTTGGTGTCCGTATCGGACACGTATCCTAGCCTACAAACCCTTGTTTGGTGAAATGCCGCAGAGGATCTGTTTTTGTTGAAATGTAAAACAAATTACATTTTTGTGTAGCCCTAGACTTGTAGGTTACAACCCAAGTGGACTGAGCACATTTTCGTGCTGTGTCCGTGTCCAAAATGGATACGAACCCACTGCACGAGCACACGCGTGCATGCCCTACTACCACACCCTTCGTGCTCACTGCACAGAGCACGTGGACACGCCAAAATTGGTGGACACGAGGGGACAATATCTGCGAACATGCCCCCAAAATCTCACAACTTTTCGTGTCGTGTCGAGTGAGAAATCTCACTCGCACTGGACACGCACTGCTGTGCACGCGCGTATTTCAGTCGAAAATTCGACTTAGACACGGCCTTCGTGTCGCGTGGACACGAGTCGAGGACACCTCGTGGTGACACGAGCGTGTAGCCAATCAAGTGGCAAATACGAGGACACGACCACGAGATATGTCGTGTCCTGTCTCACGAGCACGAGACGTGCAACCGCGTGCACGACGCGGTCTGAACGTGTGTATCAGTCGTGTTTTTCACGACTGATACGGGTTTCGTATCGTGTCCAGGAGTGTCGTGGACACGTGTCAGTGTGTGGATCGTGTAGCCCTATGTGTGGGCTACACGTGTGCATGACCACGAGACGTGTCGTGTCTCGTGGTGTGTCCACGAGCATGAGGAACGCGTACACGATGCTGTGTACGCGTGTGCGTATCAGGATTTACCCGATTGGGTTTTTGAGTGATTGGACATATTATTTCATGTCATGGTGTCGTGTCAGGCACCTAGGACACTAGGGGACACTGTGGGACACACTTACCAACCTTTAGGTTCGAGCCTTAGCTCGGTTTAGTGTGTGTATTTGAGATTACCTACTTTTCGAGAACACAGTCCATATTTCCAAATTTGGGATTTATTCCCAGTTTTCCAAAATGAATTTCAAAACCTATTTTGTTATGATTTATACATGTATATGTGTATTTTCAGTGTATGGATAGGTAGTATATATGTATGTGAGTGTGTGGGAGGAATTTGGGTGTATACACATGTGTGTACATGTGTATATACATGTAGGTATAAATATGTAGGTGTGTGGGTGTTTTGTGTGTGTGTTTGGGGGCTGTGATTTCTGTTCTCAGGAATCTGAGAACACCCACCCCCCCCCTTTTTCCTGTCCAGCCCATTCTCTCTCTCTCTCTCTCACTGTTTTCTCCTTCACTCTCTCTCTAATTCTCTCTTTCACTCTCTCACATCTCTCTCTCTATTTCCCTCCATATATATATATGTTATATATATATATAATATATATATATATATATATATATATATATATATATATATATATATATATATATATATATATATATGTTATATTATATACAACTATATATATTGGTATATATATATAGTTGAGGGTATACATTTATAGGCTTATATTCCTCAACTATATATATATACCAATATATATAGTTGTATATAATATAACATATATATATATATATATATATATATATATATATATATATATATATATATATATATATATATATATATATATATATATATATATATATATATATATATAAAATATATATATATATATATATAAAATATATATATATATATATATATATATATATATATATATATATATATATATGAAAATGTATATATGTATATATGTTAGCTATTTAGATATGTATATATATTATGTATATATGTGAGAATGATTGGTATTATATATATAGGGTATACATATATTGATATATATATATGTAGTAGATAGACTTTTGTATATCTATATATATAGATATGTATATATATAAATGACCTTCTAGATATAGGTTTATATAGAAACCTATGACACATAGCCTATAGGCCTAAGTAGTATATTATATATATATATGTATGTAAGTCATATATATATATTGTATAAGGTAGATACCTATATGGTATTAGCCTATGGAACCTAGTTACTAGCCTATGGCCTATGGCCTATGGCCAATGAGTTAGGATAGACCATTAGGCCTACTAGACCTAGGTTGACCAAAATGTTGACCATGGTTGACTAAAGTCAACTATTGGTCAAACCATGACCTAATTGACCTAAAAATGACTAGTTTAACTAGTCTGGCCATGTTTGACCCAATTACCTTATTGACTAGTCCTTGTTTGACCTAATTACCTTATTGACTAGTCTTTGTTTGACCAATACCTTAGTTGGTCTAAGTTTGACCTAGACTTGACCCAGATTGATCATGTTGACTAGTATTTGACTAGTTTGATTAGAATGTTGACCATGAGTTGACTTTAACCTAGATTAAACTTGTTTGACGTTGTTTGATCTTATTTGACCTTATTTGACCTAGTATGACTTCCTGTGACCTAGTTTGACTGTTGAGTTGACCAAGAGTTGACTTTTGACCAGATTGACCTAGAATCATGTAGTATGCACTGTATACTTTATTTTTACCATTGTGGATACATGGTGACTTGTATTGCTCTGATTAGGAGCCATACACCTCTCCTCAGACAGTATATCCTCTTCAGACATTCAGTTATCAGGCGAGTACATTCTCTGACCGTTTTATATTTGCCAGGATTTATATTCTTGCTCTAGATTACTTTACTTGATGCTGACACGATTGTTATCACGGATTGGTACTATATGGATATTTTTTATGAGATGTTATCCCCCTCGGGAGCATCAGATACAACATGTTTGTGTTTTTCACGAATTATCATGTATCTCTATGCTTTCATAGATTCACGAATCGCTTGTGACTCATGTACTCTCATGTTCACAGAGCCTCTCATGAATCTCCCATTTATGGGCTTATCACGAATCTTAACATAACCTGAATGGATCCTTGTGTATTGATTGGGGATGGGGGAGTGGAAATAGTCATGTGGATATTACCCCAGTAGCTATAGTCATGAATCACTCTTAGCTGTAGCCATGAATCTCCTATGCCATTTCATATGTCTATATTTTACTCTGACTCACTAGTCACTGCTAGTTCTCTATTATAGTAGATATTTTATTACAGTTATCTCTTTTGCTACATGTATCTTCCTTCAGTGTTTCCTGTATTTTACTCTATTGCATGCTTTATATTTCCTATCATACTATGCATTGCGTGAGATGTATTGTGCTCGTTCCTGTCCTGACTGGACCTGTTGAAAATATTTCAGAGGATGAGGATGAGGCCCTGGTGTCTACCTATTATGGAGCAGGACTAGATGATACTTATGTTGTGGACCCTCAGCAGGATCCACCTGCAGCTGAGGATGTTGCCCCAGTAGTCTAGGCTAGTTTAGCTAGACAGTCTTTTATGTATTATCTTTTTGTCTCACATCTGAGTTGTATTTTGAGATGTTGAGATATATAGACTCTTAGACTTATTGTATTATGAGTTGACATTCTGATGTTATGTTATCCTAGACACTTGGACTTATTTCATCTATTCTACTGTTCTCTTTGAGTTACTGTCTATGTATCTATCTTTCATTCTTCTACCTAGATGTGATTGAGATTGTTTTCTGTTTGTCACCTCCATTCGGAGAGTATAAACTGTACAGGTACTTTATATTGTTAGATGATTGACTTAGGACAGCGTTCTACCGCCGACACTGCGGCGTAGGCTGGACGTACCCACTTCTCGTGCCCTTACTCTAGGGTGCGGGTCGTGACAGAGGCAGATGAGCAGATATAGGAGGCTGTACCGATGGTCGACCAGTATCAGGCAGATAATGCCTGCGCACCTCCGGAGGAGACGAGGACGAAGATCTGGGCCGACGGTACAAAGTAAGTATTTTGGTTTATCATTTTTTTCTGTATTTATCATAAATTAAATTTTCTCATGAATATAATATGTCTGTATAGATATCGTCCCTCGTCGGTACATAGACGCCTAG
The DNA here is from genome assembly GCA_029216955.1 of Iris pallida. NCBI lineage: Eukaryota > Viridiplantae > Streptophyta > Magnoliopsida > Asparagales > Iridaceae > Iris > Iris pallida. The sequence continues at coordinate 2,687,823 of JANAVB010041816.1, read as the reverse complement.
GCCAGCTCCTGAGGCAAAATTATGGTGGTTCTTGGATAAACTACTCGGATGCTCCAGACGATAGGAAGGCCTACTGGTTTGCGTGCTTCAAGGTTAAAATAGATTTACTTTTAACATGAATTATTTGATTTATGCATATTATATATTACTAAAAAATATTTGGTTTGCGTACTCTTCTAGGATATGTTTTTCTATCCACCGTACCGGGCCGAGCTGATCGAGGGGATGTTTCCTGCTGTCGCTGCTAAGCTGATCCGTGATGCTATCAATGATCAGAAGGCTCGTGATTATGCCGGAAAGTCGATCCAAGGTTGGATCACCCCTGATCAGTGGGATGCGATGAAGGCTTGATTCAACGAGCCAAGGTACAAAGAAAAGTCCGAGATGGCCAATGCGGCTAGGCAGCATGCCTCGAAGTGGTACGGTGGGTCGATTCCGATGACGGAACACTTTCGTCATCTGGTATGTATTTTTTTTCAAAAATATTATTCTAATACAAATTCGATAAAATATTACTAAGATAATATATTTAATTACAGGTAAGGAAGGTCGGTAACGCCGACATGGTGACCGTCTTCCTCGCTACCCATCGGAAGGACGAAGGCCTTATTGACGAGAGGGTCGAGCTTGCCTATGTAAGTATTACAATACTATTTGTTAATTATAATACTTCGTGTTAATTTTAATATAACTTAGTAAATACGCATACAAATAAATATTCATGTAGTTAGTAATAATAAGTAAATTAATTTGAGATTAGAAATCATAGAGTACTATCCATACTTTCTAGGCCGAGCATCACAGGCTTCGGGACCGGGTGACTGCTAGTGCACCTACTGCGGAAGAGGCCGGTACTTCCTCGCAGCCCACTCAAGCTCCGTCGGCGGACGAGCTGTGGATGACCGCCGATGGTGGCCTCCGTAGGGGTACGTACCACGGTACGGGATCCTATGGCGCCCTAGTTGCGAGCCAGTCCTCTAGGGCATCCCCCGCTAGTGTGCATGGTCCACAGCCGTCCCAGGAGTCTGCCCGAGTCCACCAGATGATGGAGTCTCTCCGGGACGAGCTGCTACGACAGATTCAGGACCAGTCTCAGCACCAGTCGGACGAGCCTGCGCTTATAGCACGATTGGATGCGCTCGACCGCAGCATTATGGAGCTCCGAAATGTGACTGAGCGGACAGAGCGGAGCATCACCGATCTTAGAGCGTCGATGGAGCGCATCGTATTGGATCTGCAGGCATCACAGATGACCATGGACGAGAGGCTGAGATTGGTACAGGATTCGGTGGCTGATAGCAGTGATAGAATGTTATCTACCATAGATTCATACCACCAGCGACTTGCAGCGTTGGAGCGTTATCGTCCTCCGGGTGTGCCTTTATCGTCATCGACTCCGCGGCGCCATTGCCGTCTTCATCGACACCGACTCCACCGACGTCACTACCTCTTTCATCGGTGTCGATTTCATAGGAGGACTATGAGCTTTTCTTAGTCCTTCGTCGCGGCGCGCCCCCTCCTGCTCCAGATCCCCAGTAGTCCTAGTTAGGACTGTTTGTATTGAGTGTTTGAGTATTTATATTTGTTTGTGACACTTATTTGTTTATGACACTTGTTTGTTGGTTGCATAGATACATTGGTTATTGCTTGTGTAGACCCATGACAATTTAGATATTAGTTTATATATGTTGTGTGGACTTTGGTTATTTTATGTTGTTACTCGTTTCATTTGGATATTAATTTACCGGTGTTGAGTGTTCCACCGAAGGGGTCGGCGAATCCAGGGATAAAATGTGCTTGTGTATTGTGTTTCAGATTAAACTGCAGGAAGAAAATGATTCTGTGGAGAAAACTGCATACTGCAATTTATTTTTTTTATTTTTTTTCAAATTTAGCGACGTCTAGCGACGTTTACCGACTCTTTCCGACAGCACGTTGCGTCGGTAGACGTCGCCAAACTGGCATATATTGCCAGTTTACCGACGTATAGCGACGTCAATTTCGTCGGTAACCGTCGCTAGACGTCGCTAAATTTCCCAGGATTTTATCTTATTTTCCCAGGATATACCGACGTATAGCGACATCAAAAACATCGGTAATATATACCGACGCATAGCGACATCACAAACGTCAGTAATTTTTCCAGGGAATGTCGACGTATAGCGACATCATAAACGTCGCTATTTCATCGACGAAACGACGGTAAACGTCGGTATATTACCGACGTATATTTGGGTCGGTAAACGTCGGTGTTGGCGACGATCAGCGACGTCTTTCTAAACAGCGACTAAGGTTTCCGCGACAAGAGAAAGACGTCGCTAAATACGTCGCTAAAATGGTTTAGAGACGTCTTTAGGCGTTTTAACGACGTCTTTAGGCATCGCTAAAATGACTTATTCTGGTAGTGCCGTGCCGGTCATCTGCAACAATTTTAATAAACGACCTAACGACGCCGGGGGATCGTAGGTGCCAAAGCGTCAAAACACGTTTGAGAATCGATGTCACTTTTCCGCAGTAACTTGTAATAGATACGGCAAGCGTGGGCACCGAGCACCCGATTGTAAATTGAGAACATGCTTCAAGTGTGACGAACTAGGCCACTTCAGTCAATTCTGTCAAGCGAAGAGCTGCAGAACCTCGCCATTTTCGAGTGGAAGTGAGACAACATCTCGATGGATTTTATTATAGGATTTCCGAAGACGTCGCGGAAGAATGATGCGATTTGGGTCATTGTTGATAGATTGACCTAGTCGGCTCGCTTTATCGCAATTAAAGTAGAATAGAGTGTCGATCGGTTAGCACAAATCTATATCGACGAGAGTATTCGACTGCAGGCCTCAATAATTTTGGATAGAGACAGGCGATTCCTATCGGATTTTTGGACGAGCCTGCAAGCGATGATGGGGACCAAACTAAATTTTAGTTATGTGTACCACCCCAGACAGACGGTCAGACGGAGAGGATAAATCAAATCTTAGAGAATATGTTGCGTCTGTGTGCGATCGATTTAAAGACTAGTTGGGATACGCATTTGCCGCTTACGGAGTTTGCGTATAACAACAGCTATCAGTTGAGCATTCAGATGGCTCCATATGAAGCTTTTACGGAAGGAAGTGTCGTTCTCCAATATGCTGGGACGAAGTCGGAGAGCGACAAGTGCTCGGACCGGAACTGTTGGAGTAGGCCGTCGAAAAGGTCTGCTTGATCCGAGATAGACTCCGTATCGCGCAAAGTCGACAAAAGAGCTACGCAGATCTTCGTCGACAACCGCTAGAATTTTTGGTCGGGGACCATGTATTTCTGAAATTAACACCCATGCGTGGCGTGATGTGGTTCGACATTAAAGGCAAATTGTGCCCGAGATTTGTAGGCCCCTTCGAGATCATCGAGCGAGTTTCGACGGTAGCTTATCAGATCGTACTACCTCCTGCCTTGGCTGATGTGCACGATATTTTTCATGTTTTATAACTTCGAAAATACGTGCACGATCCAAGTCACATGGTTAGCTTCGATCAGTTGGAGCTACATACTGACTTGTCTTACTCGGAGGAGCCTATTCAAATTTTGGACCGTAAGGAGAAGGTATTACGAAATCGGTCGATGTCCTTGGTCCGCGTGCTTTGGCGAAACCATTCAGTTGAAGAGTCAACATGGGAAATGGAGGCAGAGATGAAGGAGAAGTACCCTTCGTTGTTTACCTAATTTAAGGTCAGGCCCTTATTCTTAAGTTTCGGGACGAAACTTTTCTTAGTGGTATATTATGTAGTGTCCCGCTTTCGATAGATGACGGACTTCATAATATGCTTGCGCCGAGTCAGATCGATCGGGAACTTAGATGAGCATCTGACTCGATCGCTGAGCTTGGTAAACGATAACACCGTGCGGCATCGATCAAATCAATTTGGACAAATGTTACGAGAATCGATCCAACTAATGGAACAACTTCTGTTGGAAAAAGTCCTAGATGCAGCAGGCTGTGTCTCGACAAGTGAGCTCTATATAAGAGTCCCTTCGACGGGACCGAACTACTGTATGGTTTTCTTAGAGCTTTTGCCACTTGGTTTTGATGAAAGTGATTTGGCATCATTTTCTGAATGCAATCTAGGAATTTCGAAGCGAAGGAATAAAGAAGAAATTCTAACTAAGGGTTGGTACCATTGCAGGAGCTCGCGTAACTAAAGCTTGAACGTTGCAAAGCGCTTCGACGGTCGGCACGATAAAAGTATTTGGTGGGTGATTCGGCCCCTTCTTTTCTACTGTCCCGCAAACGAAATTCATTTGCTTCAAATTCATTTAAATCGACGATGCCAAGTTAAATGCATGCCAATCCACTAAGGTCAAGAACTCGAAAAAAATATATCGATTTAGAGTAATCTACTCTGAAAATATAAGTTTCGCACCAAAACGAGAAAGTTTAAGGTTTTAGTAAAAAGATAGACTATTTTACATGCTGCAAAATAATGTGAAACATCGATCGTGGCTTATGATGCCTCGGGCAATTTGGTGCCTACGGGACGCTAAATCGGAAGTACGGCTTTGGGGAAAATGAATCGTTACATGAGTTGAAAGAAATGATAATGTCGTTCAATACTGTATGCGCTATACAAATTTGTTTGTATATAATAAATTGTTCACGCATTGGCATGGTCATGGACAGCTTGTGCACAAGTTTATTTTTCTCGAAACGGTATCCGGGGCATCGAAACCGATTCGTCCTAGGGGGAATAATTTATCGTGCTTTGGCGCGAGGCATGCGGGACCTTCAGTAAGGCTTGGAACCTAGGCTGAAAGGGTAGCGTCACATGTCAATTTTGATTAAGCTCCAAGTGGTGTGTAACACCAATGACCATGTATAAGATAGTAGCATGCTCACCTATTATCTTATGCAGGTATAATTACTATCTCTGTTTTATGCATGGACCAGCACGACCGTGGTAAGAATCGTGATAAATCGTTATGTTTCACTGTATGCTTTATTACTTCAAAGATGGCTATCGATATGAACTGAATTTATTTAGTTCTAATAGAAAGAAAACTCTAAAGCATGCCTACCTTAACAATCAGAGTCAGTTTAAATGAGTGGGTTCGTCTTGTCCACTTAGCAAGTGTGCTAACCCCCTCTCCAATTCTCCAGGTGCGGCGGGAGCTCTAAACTGAAGTTGAAGTACGGAGAGGCATTTTGAAGCTCTTCCTATTCTAAAGTATTTTGAAGCCAATTCATCGTAGGCTTATGTATAAAGGGGCGAATGTATGGAACGACAAGTGTTAGTTCAGGCAGCTTGTCGAGTATATTTTTTTGTTTCAATCAATATAGCCGTAATAACATCCAATGTAATTACGACTTGCACTTCGTTGCAAGCTATGAATAAAAACATATTTCTATCTTCCTAAACTACGTCTTATATTCTGATGTGATTTGTGAAGTTTCAACTTGGTGTTTCAATATAAAAATCAACGTAACGTTCTTGCCTTGTACGAGTGCAATTTCAGACTCGTACGGCATCACGTCTTAGCGAGGACGATCGATTCGGCATAATAACACCGGGGACGAATGGTATGTCAACTCGGGGCGTGACAAATAACACCACTATACTTGGATCTGAAGACAAAAATTTGGTTGGAGAACTGATTAGGCTACTTCAAAAATTTAGTAATATTGAATCTTGATCCGAGCCATCTACCTATCTGACATGTAATCTCCATGCTCTCACTTCCTCATTGTTTTAATCATAATATTGGATTATTGACTCTGGTGCTACGGATAATATGACAAATGATATGAGTTTCCTTTTACATTTTATTTCACGGGACAAAGAAACAGTATCAATAGCTAATGGCACTAGTGTTCCTGTTCTTGGATCAGGAAAACTATCTTTTTTTCATCACCACCCTTTGACCGATGCTTTATATATACTGTCATTTCCTTCAAAGTTGCTTTCGGTTGCTAACGATCTAAATTGCAATGTCATTTTTTCCCCCTTCTGATGTTGTTTTTCAGGATCGAGTCACGGGGAGGACGATTGGTAAAGGAGTATTATCTCATGGTCTCTATGTTTTGAAAAGTTGTCACGCCCAAGAACCAGAATACTGGAGAGCGGAAGACAGACACAGCCAGCTACGTACATTGAAGTGAATCCCACATCGATTACAGTCACGGCTGTCTAGATGCATGAGGGTTTACTACAAACCATTAGTCTCTTAGGGTCAAGAACAAGCCTAGTGTCTCAATCTCAAGCAAGCAAGTAAATGTAACAAGATGGTAGATCATCAGACATACAAAGTAAGGCGTTCCAAACATTACATATTCAGATGATCATGAAGCTAGTCATACAAAATGCGAAGACTAGCAAGATTTTAAGTCATACATGATCAACACTAGAATTTGTCAATCATGTTACAGCCCTTAGGCAGACAGGAATGTAAATTCAACCCGAGCTAACACTTGCTCGACGGCTAAACGTCTCAAAAGAATAATTTTATAATTAGAGTGGGAGAGCAAAATTAACCCACTCGTTGCCAGAATTTTTTCTAGTGTTCACCATCTGGCTGGAAGGCTGGGAGATCCTCGGGAGCTACTCCAAAATTTGGCCATACAAAACAGCTGGGTCAGACCCTAGAAAGAGTAAGTGCCACAAGAGAGGCTTCACTTAAGAACTAAAACCAGCATATTTGCACATAAAGACATAATTGATAATAAAAGACATGGGTTAAGGAAATCAGGATGATAAACGATAAGCTAACTAGGGAACTATTCAAGTAACCAAGTTACAACCCGTAAACCAAACAAGGACCGGGGTTATAATCCTTCACCTGAACAGAACTTAGTCTCTAACCAATTATCGAATAAGTAAAGCATAACAGTAACAGGCTTAAGAAACCATGTACTGGCTTTGTCTAGGCAAGACTAGACTAGACTCCATCCATCAATCACGTGCAAGCAATGAGTACGGCTTGATACTTTAACTAAATAGGGTTATCACAAGCCTAGTTACTAACAAGATGTATTGAGATGTTCCAACAGCCATAAGTCCTGCAGACTTAATCCAGGTTATCCAGTAGCAAGTTGAGAGAGTTGGATTAGGTGACTTGGGGGTGCAACACATGACAGTGCGCTGGAAATGTGCCCTACTCGACGGCAGGCTACAAGTCCCATTAAAGCGCCCAGATAACAGGACTGCCTGTAGCTGAAAAATTTCTTCATGAACTATTTGATCAATCTAGTCATTATCCTAGTCAGATTCAGTATGAATTCCTGATCGTGGTAACCAGGAATTTATGTCCTAGACATGATACAAGATGAGACATGTAGCTTATACAAGCACAAACACCCACGGTGTCAAGACAAGAGTTTTCAGCAAGTCAAGATAGCCGTCACAACAACATATCAAGATTATCATGTTAGGTTTACATATCAAGAGTGCGCCACGACGGACCACTATCATATATTATCATGCCAAGGTTGCTTGTCAAGAGTGCACCACGACGGGCCACTATCATGTCATGTTACTTGTCAAGAGTGCACCACGACGGGTCACTATCAAGAATTATCATGTCAAGCTACTTGTTACTTGTTAAGAGTGCGCCTTAATAGGCCACTATCATTTTCTATCCTTACATTATCATGAATGAGAGAAACTTGCATAAAATAGCTAGTAACATATTCTTGAAACCAAGGAAAAGATCTACAACTTTCATGTTGGGAGTTGAGAGAAATTCTGGCCATAATTCAGCCAAATAGGACATAAAATAGCCAAAAAATAGCCAAAATAGGCACTATACGGCATTCTGCGGCACTATACGGCCTTCTGCGGCACTATGCGGCATTCTGCGGCAGGTTACGGCACTATGCGGCAGGCTGCACTATACCGCAGGCTGCACTATGCTGCAGGCTACGTCACCATGCGGCACTATGCGGTAGGCTGCACTATGCTGCAGGCTGCGTCACCATGCGGCACTATGCGACAGGGCTGTACTAAGCCGCAGGCTGCGTCACCATACAGCACAATGCGACAGGCTGCACTATACGGCACTATTCATCGTCCCTGCCAGATTCAGGACAGATGAACTTAGAAAATATTCAAATCTTATTTTGGCCATAACTTCCTCAAAACAAGTCAAAATTTAACTTTTCAAAGGTTCATTATGGGTAAAATCAAATTCTCTACAACATAGAACAATCAAAACTTAAAAATAATAAAGTTTGGGAGATCAAAATCCAAGAAAACCAAAAAGGCTACAAACTTAGATCTACAAAAATCCATCCGTCCAAATCGAAAACTCCAAGTCCTAAAGATGCTTAAAATCATGTAGAGAAGAGGATAGAACAATAAAATGGAAGATCCATCATGAAGCAAGTTGCACTTGCCTAAGCTCTCTAGGTTGGTGGGAGAGTAATGGAGAAGAAGGAGAAGAAATAAATGGAAGTAATGAAAAGAGAGAAAGGGGGTGGTTGGGCTTTATAAAGAGAGGGTTTTCTCATAATGAACCAAGCTAATCAAACCAAGCCAAACCAAAATAAATCAAGCCAAGTCATGACCAACCAAGACTAGGCTAGCAAGTCAAGTCCAACTATGGGTCACCTGACAAACGTTAGAGATCTCGTATACGCATACGGAAATACGTATAACGGAAAACGGGAGTGACAACTCTACCCACCTTAAAAGAATTCCGTCCTCAAAATTTAATCAAGAGGCTAGAGATGTCGGGGCAGGCTATATTAATCATAAGCAAGCTACGACTAGCAGTCAATCAAGCAATCATTCATGCAAGCAAGGAATTAAAAGCATAAGGCATAAGGAAGATATTATACCTTATGAGTCAAACATGTATGGATATCGCGAGCAGATATCATCCTCACGCTCCCACGTTGACTCATCCAAAGAGTGGTGACCCCAAGCAACACGGACTAAACTAATAGTCTTGTTCTTGAGTACCTTTTCTCTTCGGTCCAATATGGATACGGGCATTTCCTCATACGAAAGGTTGGTACCAACAACCAATTCCGAATGATCAAGGACATGGCTCGGATTCAGGATATACTGTCACAATTGGGATACATGGATACGTCATGTACCTCACATAATAACGGCGGAAGAGCGAGACGATAGGACACATCACCTACTCACTCAAGAATATCGAACGGCCCTATATACCTAGGACTAAGCTTTCCCTGTACGCCGAATCGAATGACGCCACGGGTAGGCGAGATCATAAGAAACACGTGGTCGCCGACTGAAAACTCAAGGAGACGTCGACGAGAATCGGTCCAATGGCACTGGCGATCTTGGACAACTCGAAGATGATCTCTGACTTGTCTGACCACCTCGATTGTCTGCATAATCATCTCTGGACCAAGCATATGTCTCTCGTCGACATTATCCCAAGCTAAAGGTGATCTGCACTTCCTGCCATACAGTGCTTCAAAGGGTGCCATCTGGATACTGGCCTGGAAACTGTTGTTATAGAAGAACTCCACTAGCTGCAGGTGATCTTCCCACGAACCATCGAAGTCCAGCGTACAAGATTACAACATATCATTAAGAGTCTAAATCGTGTGTTCTGACTGACCATCTGTCTGCGGATGATATGTTGAACTGAACTTGAGACGAGTCCCCAAACTCTCTTGAAGACTCCGCTAAAAGTACGATATGAATCTTGAATCTCTGTCTGATATGATACTAACTGGCACTCCATGCAATATGACAATCTGCCTGAGTTACATCTTTGCTAGCTGATCCGTCGACTGACCAACTCTGAATGGGAGAAAATTAGCTACCTTCGTGAGACGATCGACGATAACCCATATAGCATCCCTGCCAGCCAGGGATTTAGGTAACCCAGTTACAAAGTCCATGGTTATATGCTCCTATTTCCACTCTGGGATCGATAAAGGTTGAAAAAGTCCAGCTGGTCTCTGATATTCAGTTTTAACTTGTTGGCAAACTAAACATCGAAAGACAAACCGGACTATCTCCCTCTTTATGTTATTCCACCAGAAATGCTGACGAATGTCTCGGTACATCTTCTTGCCACTGGGATGAATTGAATACTGAGAACTGTGAACCTCTGCCATGATCTTCTGTCTGATATCACCACTAGGTACACAAAGATGTCTTTTATGTCGGAAAGTACCATCTTCGTGAATACATAACTCTGCTCTCCGTCCTGCTTCACACTCTGTTCTGAGCCGTTGAAGCTTGGAATTTGCTGATTGCACCATCATGATCCTCTCAACTATGCTAGACTGAACTTGCATGCTGGCCATCAATGCCACATTGGTAGGGAGAACTATCTCTATCCCTATCTTCTGAAGATCGGCTAACAATTCTGGTTCCGCTGTTAGGAAATAAACTCCAGCTCTTCTGCTCAATGCATCTGCTACTACGTTGGCCTTCCCAGGATGATACTGTAAGTTGATGTCATAATCCACAAGTAGCTCTAGCCATATTTTTTGATGCATGTTAAGATCCTTCTGAGTAAACACATACTTAAGACTCTTATGGTCGATGAAAATCTCTATCCGATCTCCATACAAATAATGCCTCCACAACTTAAGTGCAAAAACCACCGCTGCTACCTCTAAGTCATGGATAGGATAATTCTTCTCATGGTCACGAAGCTGACGTGCCATGCTGCATCAAGACGCATCCCAATCCTCTGTCGGAAGCGTCACAATAAACTGAAAATCCTCCAATCCCATCGAGAAGAGTGAGAATGGGGGCCGTCATCAATCTCTGCTTCAACTTCTCAAATGAACTCTGACACTCTGTTGTCCAAGCAAACTGCACATCCTTGCGGGTCAACTGAGTCATGAGTGCTGAAATCTGAGAAAAGTCTGAAACAAATCGCCGGTAATAGCCGGCCAATCCAAGGAAACTGCGCTCGACGACTGTACTGGGAACTGGCCATGTCTCTATAGCTACTATCTTCTGGGGGTCAACTTCCACTCCACCTCTGGTGATGATATGACCTAAGTACGAAATATGATCAAGCCAAAATTTGTACTTACAGAACTTCGCATACAACTGGTGCTCTCTGAGAATCTGAAGGACCACTCGAAGATGCTGCTCATGCTCCGCTTCACTCTTGCTATAGACCAACATGTCGTCTAAAAACACTATCACAAACTGATCCAAATAAGGCATAAAGATACGATTCATGAGGTCCATGAATACGGCTGGTGCATTGGTCGCTCCAAATGGCATAACAAGGAACTCCCAATGCCCATATCTTGATCTGAATGCTGTCTTCTGGATGTCTTGCTCTCTAACTCTGATCTGGTCGTACCCTGATTGCAAGTCAATCTTCGAGAATATTGTCGCTCCCCTGAGCTGGTCAAATAAGTCATCTATCCTTGGTAGAGGATATCTGTTCTTGATTGTTACAGAGTTCAAGGTACGATAATCAATACATAATCTTGACGTACCATCCTTCTTTTTTACAAGAAGTATCGGGGCTCCCCAAGGCGATCCGCTAGCATGAATGAATCCATCGGTTCTGAGTTCTTCAATCATTTTGTACAAGATCTCTAACTCTGAAGATGCCATTCTGTAGACTCTCTCTGACACTGGTGCCGTCCCTGGAATCAAGTCGATAGTGAACTCTATCTCTCTCTCCGGTGGTATACCTGGAAGCTCTTCGGGAAATACATCGAAAAACTCTTCTACTACTCTGGGAAACCGAACTGCCTCTGCTACTGCCATCCGCAAGACTGAGGGAGAAGGTTCAACTTTGCCTCTGGAAAATAAAAACTCTGGTTCGTCTGGAATACCAAAAATAATCCTGCCAATATAGCCGTCTATTCTTGCGTATTGATCCTTCAACCAATCCATTCATAGGACTACCTCATAATCGGCCATCGAAGATTCTATCAACCTAGCGGAAAACTCTCTATCGCTAACTACTATTCGACACGAGAAAAACATCATATCTACTCCCACAAGACCGTTACCAGTAAGTATATTGAGCCTTACTGATAATGACTCGGGCTCCAGTCCTATCCGTGTAGCGAATCGTGCAGACATAAACGAATACGATGCACCCGAATCAAATAATACTGATGCTGGAAAAGAGTTGACGAGAATGGTACCTGCCACCACCTTACCTGATGCCAATTCTTTTGCCACGGTCAGAGCCATAGCCTGACCTTACCCTCTTGGTGCTGGTCCCCTCTGCTGGTGACCTCTCTGCATATTCTGAATCTGAGCATGGGTCTGGGCATACTGCTGGGATCTCTGCTGCTGGAAGGCTTATACCTGAGGCGGCAATGGCCTTGGAGGCTGGTACTGATGTTGTTGCTGCACTGGTGCTGGGGCTGGTCCCCTAACCGATGGATTAGTTAGGTTCGACGATAATGAACTGGCTCTATTCGGACAGGACCCTATCATGTCGTCCAGTGCCCCACAAGCCAAGCACAATCCCTATGCTCTGCGATACTCCGAAACAACGTGTCCTGGCTTCCCACAATGAGCGCAGCCCATTGCGAAAGACTGCTTCTGCTTCTGTTGCCGAGGATACGCCGACGTCGAGTGCTGAACTGATGAAACTGTGGTCGCCCTCCTAGGAGCTCCAATAGTCAAAGCCTTAGCTGCCGGGGCTGGTACTGATGACTGGGACATCTGCCCATGAGATCTCTTCTTCCTTCCGGCTCGATCTACTATCCTCTGAGAAGTATACTCATGCCTCTTCGCTGCTCGCAAGACGGTCTGGTGCTCAAACTGTTCCCCTGATATAATGATCTCTAGGTGGAGCCCCTGCTGGAATCGTTGGGCTCGGTCTAATTCGGTCGCCACCAAGGTGAAAGCAAACCGACTAAGCCTAGAAAACTCAGCCACATATCTATCGATCGTCCTTCCCATCTGCTTGATATTAGTGAATCTCGTCTGCAGATCATAGTGAGCTATTGCGTCGAAATACTTCGTCTGGAATTTGTCGCTGAATACCGTCCATAAGACAGGCATCGCCAAACCCACTGCTAGCATCGTCCACCAGGTACGGGCTAAGTCCAATAATTACAGGCGCACAACGGCCACCTTCTCATCCTCAGGAATCCTAGCTGCTTCCAGGATAACCTCTGTGTCCTGAAGCCATGCATCAGCAGCAATAGCATCTTCAGTTTTGTTAAAGAAAGGAGGGTTCAAGCGCTTGAAGTTGTTGGCTGTATTGTTCCCTTGGTAACAAACTCTGCCCCTGGCATTTTATACTGTCTGGTGCAGGACATCGCCCCGACGATCTTGTGATGCAAGCAATTCTCGGATGAGTCCCACCAGGGTTCCATTGTCAGGCTCTGTAGGCTGGACGGGTTGAACTGGGAGCTCTGGATCCCCGGAATGCATGACTTGGGAGGCTGCTCCAGAGTGTTGGACTTGGTCCCCAGGTTGTTGTTGGTTCACTGGAGGTGCTCCGCTGGGCTGATCGACAGGACTAGAAACAATGCCATTGAAGAAATGACATGGAAAACAATAAGGAATGACCAAGGTAGATCGAGGATATAAGCATGTGATCAGGTCAAGATTTCAGAAAGATTAGGATATACGAGTAGATATCAAGCGCGAGTGCTGATTGAGACATATATTCGGTAAAACCCCCACACATCTTGATTTACAAGACCTGCATGGGCTACCACTTAAACCGTGTCACGCCCCATAACCAGAATAATGGAGAGCGGAGGACAGACACAGCCAGCTACGTACATTGAAGTGAATCTCACCTCGATTACGGTCATGGCTGTCTAGATGCATGAGGGTTTACTACAAGCCATTAGTCTCTTAGGGTCAAGAACAAGTCTAGTATCTCAATCTCAAGCAAGCAAGTAAATGTAACAAGATGGTAGATCATCAGACATACAAGGTAAGGCATCCCAAACATTACATATTCTGATGATTATGAAGCTAGTCATACAAAATGCGAAGACTAGCAAGAGTTTAAGTCATACATGATCAACCTTAGGATTTGTCAATCATGTTACAGCCCTTAGGCAGACAGGAATGCAAATTCAACCCGAGCTAACACTTGCTCGGCGGCTAAACGCGTCAAAAGAATAATTTTACAATTAGAGTGGGAGAGCAAAATAAACCCACGAGTTGCCAGGATTTCTTCTAGTGTTCACCATCTGGCTGGAAGGCTGGGAGATCCTCGGGAGCTACTCCGAAATCTGGCCATACAAAACCAGCTGGTCAGACACCAGAAAGAGCAAGTGCCACAAGGAAGGCTTCACTTAAGAACTAAAACCAGCATATTAGCACATAAAGACATAATTGATAATAAAAGACATAGGTTAAGGAAATCAGGATGATAAACGATAAGATAACTAAGGAACTATTTAAGTAACCAAGTTACAACCCGTAAACCAAACAAGGACCGAGGTTGTAACCCTTCACATGAACAGAACTTAGTCTCTAACCAATTATCGAATAAGTAAAGCATAACAGTAACAGGCTGAAGAAACCTTGTACTGGCCTTGTCTAGGCAAGACTAGACTAGACTCTATCCATCAATCACGGCCAAGCAATGAGTATGGCTTGATACTTTAACTAAGTAGGGTTATCACAAGCCTAGTTACTAACAAGATGCATTGAGATGTTCCAACAGCCACAAGCCCTGCAGACTTAATCCAGGTTATCCAGTAACAAGTTGAGAGAGTTGGATTAGGTGACTTGGGGGTGTAACATATGACAGTGTGCTGGAAATGTGCCCTACTCGACGGCAGGCTACAAGTCCCATTAAAGCATCCAGATAACGGGACTGTCTGTAGCTGGGAAATCTTTTCATGAACTACTTGATCAATCTAGTCATTATCCTAGTCAGATTCAGTATGAATCCCAGACCGTGGTAACCAGAAATTCATGTCCTAGACATGATGTAAGATGAGACTTGTAGCTTATACAAGCACAAACACCCACGGTGTCAAGACAAGAGTTACTCAGCAAGTCAAGATAGTCGTCACAACAGCATATCAAGATTATCATGTTATGTTTACTTATCAAGAGTGCGCCACGACGGGCCACTATCATGTATTATCATGCCAAGGTTGCTTGTCAATAGTGCACCACGACGGGCCACTATCAAGTCATGTTACTTGTCAAGAGTGCACCACGACGGGTCACTATCAAGAATTATCATATCAAGTTACTTGTTACTTGTTACTTGTTAAGAGTGCGCCTTAACAGGCCACTATCGTGTTCTATCCTTACATTATCATGAATGAGAGAAACTTGCATAAAATAGCTAGTAACATATTCTTGAAGCCAAGAAAAAGATCTACAACTTTTATTTTGGGAGTTGGAAGAAATTCTGGCCACAATTCAGCCAAATAGGACATAAAACAGCCAAAATAGGCACTATGCGGCCTTCTGCGGCACTATGCGGCATTCTACGGCACTATGCGGCAGGCTGCACTATGCGGTAGGCTACACTATGCCGCAGGCTGCATCACCATGCGGCACTATACGGTAGGCTGCACTATACAGCACTATTCATCCTCCCTGCCAGATTCAGGACATATGAACTTAGAAAATGTCCAAATCTTATTTTGGCCATAACTTCCTCAAAACGAGTCAAAATCTAACTTTTCAAAGGTCCATTTTGGGTAAAATCGAATTCTCTACGACATAGAACAATCAAAACTTGAAAATAATAAATTTTGGTAGATCAAAACCCAAAAAAATTAAAAAGGCTACAAACTTAGATCTACAAAAATCCATCCGTCCAAACCAAAAACTTTAAGTCCTAAAGATGTTTAGAATCATGTAGAGAAGAAGATAGAACAATAAAATAGAAGATCCATCATGAAGCAAGTTGTACTTGCCTAAGATTTCTAGGTTGGTGGGAGAGTAATGGAGAAGAAGAAGAAGAAATAAATGGAAGTAATGAAGAGAGAGAAAGGGATGGTTGGGCTTTATAAAGAGAGGATTTTCTCATAATGAACCAAGCCCAATCAAACCAAGCCAAACCAAAATAAACCAAGCCAAGTCAAGACTAGGCTAGTAAGTCAAGTCCAACTACGGGTCACCTGACAAACGTCAGAGATGTCACGCCCCAGAACCAAATACTGAGGAGCGGGGGCGGACATAGCCAGCTACGTATAACGGAACGGCAACCATCCCACTATACGGTCACGGCTGTCTAGCTATGTGAGGGTATTCTACAAACCATCAGTCTCTTAAGGTTATAAATTATCCTATTGTCTCAATCTCAACCAACTAATAATAATTACAAGATGTCAGATCACCAATATACAATTGTAAGGCGTCCCAAACATTACATATCCAGATGATCATGAAGCTAGTCGTTACAAAATGTGAGGACTAGCAAGAGTTCAGTCATACATGATCAACCCCCGGGGCTTGTCAATCATGTTACAGCCCGTAGGCAGACAGTAAGTAAGTACAATCGAGCTAACACTTGCTCGTCGGCTAAACGCCTCAAAAGAATAATTTACAATTACAGTGGAAGAACAAAAGAAACCCACTCGATGCCCTGGTTACGCCTGGTGACCACCATCGGGCTGGAAGACAGGTAGATCCTTTGCTGCTGCTCCTGTATCTGGCCATACAAAACCAGCTGGGTCAGACCCCAGAAAGAGCAAGTGCCATAAAGGAGGCCACAAAATAAGAACCAAAGCCAGCAAATTAGCACAATAATATAATTACATAATAAGAGACAGTAATTTAAGAAAAAAAACATGATAGGAAATTATAAAAGACAATCTTGCATAGAATCACTAAATGACAGGACATATGGAAAAGCATGTCAAGATGATATACGATGAGATAACCATGGGACTATTCAGATAGCTAGGTTACAACCCGTAAACCAAACAAGGACCGGAGTTGTAACCCTTTGTCTGAACGGAACTTGGTTTCTCTCACCATTTATCGGCAAGATAAATATAAGAAATCAGGTTAATTAACAATCTGGAGTGACAATCATTATAGTGACAATCTGGAGTGACAATCATTATAGTGACAATCTGGAGTGACAATCATTATGGTGACAATCATTATAGTGACAATCTGGAGTGACAATCATTATAGTGACAATTATTATAGTGACAATCTGGAGTGACAATCATTCAATCATTCTGGTACAATCTTACAATCAATCAATTCTAGACAATACTATACTGGACTAGACTCCATCCAAGCAATCACGGCCAATCATTGCCTACGGCTTTCTACATTAACTAACTAGGGTTATCACAATCCTAGTTACTAGCAAGATGCAATGAGATGCTCCAAGTAGTCACAGGCCCTGCAGCTATCCAGGTTATCCAGGCAATCATTATAGTGACAATCTGGAGAGTACAATGCATTATAGTGACAATAGAGTTCAATCATTTAAGTGACAATGGAGGGTGCCCCACATAACGGTGGGCTGGAAATGCGCCCTACTCGTCGGCAGGCTACAAGTCCAATCATTTGTGGCCGGGATAACGGGATCGCCTGTAACTGGGGAACATCTCTTCATGACTAGTGAATTATACTAATTATTAACCTTAGTCCAATTCAGTAGGTACTCCTGACCGTGGTACTCAGGAGTCCCATCCTAGACATGATGCGAGACTGGACAAGTGGATTTAATAAACAAGCAAGAAAGAACCACCCACGGTGTCAAGACAGGTCAAGTTAAGTTATCAAGATAAATCATGTCAGGGTACTTGTCGAGAGTGCGCCACGACGGGCCACTATCATGTCAGGTTGGTCATGTCAGGAGTGCACCACCACGGGTCACTGTCGTGTTATGCTAGTTCTTGCCATACCAAGCCATGTACAACAGTCATTCCAAACATATTAAGTAAAATCAAGTTCATGACAAAAGGCATAAGGATATAAAATGGGCATAAAATATCTAATAAAATATTAATATACAGGACTATAGAAAAGCCAAGCTTAAAGAAATAAGACCAAACTCCAAGAGCCTGTGGGTTAAGCAAGGGGTCAGGGGAGCAGCGTACGAAAAAGTCACGCACGCTGAGAGAGCAGCGTAGGTGAAAGTCACGCACGCTACTGGGAGCAGCTGCGTGAAAGTCACGCACGCTCAAGAGGAGCAGCTGCGTGAAAAGTTACGCACGCTACAGGGAAGCAGCTGCGTGAAAAGTCACGCACGCTCAAGAGGAGCAGCTGCATGAAAAGTCACGCACGCTCAAGGAAGCAGCTGCGTGAAAAGTCACGCACGCTACAGGGAGCAGCTGCGTGAAAGTCACGCACGCTCAAGAGGAGCAGCTGCGTGAAAAGTCACGCACGCTACAGGGAAGCAGCTGCGTGAAAAGTCACGCACGCTCAAGAGGAGCAGCTGCGTGAAAAGTCACGCACGCTACAGGGAAGCAGCTGCATGAAAAGTTACGCACGCTCAAGAGGAGCAGCTGCGTGAAAAGTCACGCACGCTACAGGAAGCAATGTGTGAAAGTCACGCACGCTCAAGGGAGCAGTGTGTG
This sequence comes from Iris pallida, assembly GCA_029216955.1. NCBI lineage: Eukaryota > Viridiplantae > Streptophyta > Magnoliopsida > Asparagales > Iridaceae > Iris > Iris pallida. The sequence goes on along the minus strand of JANAVB010041816.1, from coordinate 2,669,390 downwards.
AAAGTCATGCACGCTCAAGGGAGCAGTGTGTGAAAGTCACGCACGCTCAAGGAGACACGCTTCCAACAGGAAGCGTACTCAAGCCTGCGTACGCAGCGCTAAAGAGCACACGTAGCTCAGTGTGCGTAGCTAAATAGCTCTGCACACTGCTCACTGTCTTCTCCAAACAGCAAGAACACATGGCTGAAACCAAAACTTCAAAAGTTCATAACTTGGCCATCCGAACTCCAAATTCGGATTTCCAAGGCTCTAACTGGAGTGAAACTGAAAGCTCTTCCATATGGAAACATCAGAACTCAAAGAAAACCAACCAAAAAGGATCAAAACATGCAAAATCCGAAAATAGCAATAACTTAGATCTACATCAACAGAGACTCCAAATCATAAAAACCCAAGAACTAATGTTGATCTCCATGTCCTAAACTAGCAAATGGACAAAGAAAAGAGGGTCCTCATGTAGTGGCAAGATGCACTTGCCTAGGGTTGGGGAGTTGTGTGGAGGAAGAAGAAGAAGAAATTAATGATGGTTATGAAAAGAGAGAAGAGGTTGGTGGAGATATAAAGAGGGGGAGTTGTGGTGGGGATGAGGGGTAGCATAGGTTAAGGTGCTCCATGCATAAACCGAACCAAAACAAACCACCCCAATTAAAACCGAGCCATGCCAAAAATCCAAGAATACGAGAATTACCAAAATTCCACAAGTTGAGAAAAATAAAAATACATGCCAAAATCCAGATACGAGTATAAATACGAAATACGGGAAATACGAAAAAATGAGGGTGACAAGAGATCTCGTATACGCATACGAAAATACGTATAATGGAAAACGGGAGTGACAAAAGTGCACCTCAAACTTTTGTCTCTCAATCAATGACCCTCTGGCGTAAGCGTTTAGGACATCCGTATGCTTGCTCGTTGTCCCGTATTTTTTCTCATCTTGTTGCTCAAAATAATCTTTGTGAGGTATGCCAATTTTCGAAACAGACTCGATTACCTTTTGGCACCTCGACCAATGTTACCGCTGCACCATTTGAATTAATTTATTCTGACATTTGGGGACCTGCTCCAACCAAATCTTATGATGGTTTTAAGTACTATGTAACATTTATTGATGATTTTTCAAGAGCCACTTGGATTTATTTACTCAAACATAAAAATGAAGTTGTGTCAGTTTTTTAAAATTTTCAATCCTTGATTCTCACTCAATTTTTGGCTCGCATTAAAATTCTCCGCTCTAATTATGGTACTGAGTACATTATGACTCTTCTTGGTAACCATCTTCAGAAGGATGGCATCATTCATGAAACAAGTGTTGGCACTCCACAACAAAATGAAGTTACAAAATGAAAAAATCGGCACCTTTTAGAAGTCACACGATCACTGATGCATCAAATGAATGTTCCTAAACGATACTAGTCACATGGTGTTCTCATAGCTGCATACTTAATAAATCGACTTCCGAGTCGAATTCTTGATTTTAGATCACCAATAGAAGTTCTAAAAGGACATAAAGTAAATATTTCTCATCTGAGAGTTTTTGGGTGTCTTTGTTTTGTTCATGTTTTACCTATCCAAAGAGATAAACTTGACTCTCGATCAATAAAATACATTTTTTTAGGCTACTCCTCTACAAAAAAAGGCTATAAATGTCTCGACCCGACATCAGAAAAACTTTTTATCTCACATGCTATGAATTTTTCTGAGAACATACTTTTTTTCTCAAGTAGTGATGCGCCGCAGATGGAGAACACACACATACCATTACCGATTGTTGATGATTTCTCAAGTAGTGCTGCACCGCAGGGGGGAACACACTCACACCATTACCGGTTGTTGATCATGTGTCTGTTCATACCTCTAATACTCCACCACCTTCTGATATCGAGCCTACTCGTCGCAAATCTACTAGAGAGCGACAAACTTCAACAAGACTACGGGACTTTTACTCCTATCATACTTCTTCTAATTCTATACAAGATTATTTATCTTATGACTCCATTTCTCCTTCTTATCGTACCTTTTTAAGCAAAATTGTTACTGAACCAACCAGCTTTCATGAAGCCAATGCTCATGAAGTGTGGCAAAAAGCAATGGAAGAAGAACTTCAAGCTCTTGCCGATAACAAAACATGGGAAATAGTAAAATTGCCTTATGGAAAAAAAAAACATGTTGGTTGTAAATGGGTATATAAAATTAAATACAATAGTGATGGATCAGTAGAAAGCATAAACTAGGTTTGTGGCTAAGGAATTTACACAAACTTATGGAATATATTATAAGGAGACCTTTGCACATGTTGCAAAAATGAGCACTATTCGAATTTTGTTATCAGTTACTGTAAATTGTGAATGGAAATTGTATCAAATGGATATTAAAAATTTATTTTACATGGTGATTTAGTAGAAAAAGTTTACAGAAGTTGCCTCCAGGTCACCCATGTGAAGCCCAACTAGGGATGACCTGTAAACTACAAAAGCCTTGTATGGCCTAAAACAATCACCAAGGGCATGGTATGCTAAGCTCAGTTCATCTCTTATAACGAATTATTTCAAAAGAAGTGTCATTATTTGTTAAAAAGAAGGAGAGTCGTGTAACAGTTGTACTTGTATTTGTTGATTATCTTATCATAACAGGGAACAATGAGGAAGAGATCAAGGAACTCAAATCTCATCTGCAGCAACAATTCGCTGTAAAGGACTTGGGGAGCCTTAAATATTTCCTAGGTATGGAGATTGCCTACTCACGTAAAGGTTTATTTCTTAACCAACGTAAATACTGCTTGGATTTGCTAAAGAAAACTGAAAAACTTGGGGCTAAAGCAGTTCCAACTCCTGTAGATACCTCTATTAAATTAAGTTCCGAAGGTACACCTTTACAGGATATTGGGCAGTTCCAACATCTACTAGAGAGACTAATTTATCTTACTATTACTAGACCTGATATCTCTTATGCGGTAAGTTTGATTAGTCGTTTTATACATAAACCATGTGACAAACATCTGCAGGCAGCAAATAGAGTTCTCCAGTACTTAAAGAGGTCTTCAGGTCGTGGCATTTGGATGAAAAAAATGGACATATCGACGTTGAAAGATACATGGATGTAGACTGGGCTGGTAGTCAGACGGATAGACGCTCTACCACCGGATTTTGTACCTTTGTTGGTGGAATTCTTGTAACGTGGAAAAGTAAAAAATAATCTGTGGTTGCACGCTCCAATACAGAAGCTGAGTATCGGTCGATGGCCTCTACATCAAGTGAATTGGTTTGGCTTCATGCACTATTATGTGATTTGGGATTTAAACCCTCTTTACCCATGAAGATGTATTGTGATAACCAATCGGCCATTCACATTGCGTCTAATCCTGTGTTCCATGTGAGGACCAAACATATAGAGGTTGATTGCCACTTTGTATGTGAGAAGGTGGAAGAGAATACTATATGCACACCCTACACAAGAAGCAAAGATCAGTTAGCCGATATATTTACCAAGGGTTTGACAACATATCGGTTTCAAGATATTTTGACCAAGTTTGGATCAATTGACATTTCGCACCAACTTGAGGGGGAGTGTTGGAGAAGAGGATAGAGTGTATCTTGTTGCAAGTACTTTGTTACAACCTCCATCTTGTTACAACTAATTTGTTACAACCTCCATGTTGTTGTAGCTTACTTGGTTACAGCTAACCAATGGTTTAGGAGCCAAACTTGCCTATATATTTTAGGCTTTCTTTCCTTGTATTGCAAGTGTGATGAAATTAATGAAAAGCTTTCCTCTTCTTCCGTGGATGTAGGCATTGTCGAACCACGTAAGTTCTGTGTGTTCTAGTTTTGCTTTCTCCATTTAAATACTTGTTTCTTTAGTTTTATATGCAATTGAAATCATGTCACACTCCACTCACGTAACATGATCAACTAACAAGATTTTCGAAGGATTTTTAATTTGATGGACAAAGCGAATTCCGTTATACAAATATTTCCAATCCATCACAGTCATGTAAACTAAGGCTCGTTTGATACAGTAATGTAATCGTAATCGCAATATAATCAAATATAAAAAAAAATTGATTATATTGCAATTACGATTACATTACAGTCTACCAAACAGAATCTAAATTTCATCCACCCAAAATAGAATATGTTGGAAATGTAAATATATAAGCTAAATTGTCGGGAAAATGAGTTTGGTGTCACATCACCATACTGAATCAAAACGAGAAAATGAGTTTGGGGGGAAACAAATCTACACCACAATACTGAATGAAAATGTAGAAAGTACGGTGACAAGTGATTCGGACCGGTGACAGTTATTAGGAAGATTTTGGATTCGAACCTATGCCTTGGAAAAAATATACATAAAATTGAAAATATTTAATAATTGTATAAGTCTTATTCGACTTTCGGATTTAGACCAAAATCGAACAATTCTGTTTTCAAAAAAACTGTTCGAATCCTTTGAGATATATATATGCTCATGGAATCAACTTGAAAATTTTCAACACAATCCAATTCTACCTGCCCTGAAGTTGGCTATATTCTATACAGCTCAAATGCATTCTTGTCATATATGAACGAGAGAAGAAAAAGAAAAGGAATAGGTGAAACGAACCAAGAAAAAAAAAAAAAAAAAACTCAAGAAAGGGACCCAAAACTCTCTACAGGATCCGACTCTTCCAGCATTGTTGCAGCTTGGAAGCAGTCAGCTGCGTCGGTAAACCTCCCGTCATCTTTGTGAATCATTCCCAGGTAATACCAGGCCATCCTATTGGTCGGCTCGAGCCTTAGTGCGTCGGAAAGGAAGCTTCTGGCAACAGGAAGAGACCTGCAACCCATCTTCCACAGAAGGGAGCCTATCGAGACCTTGGACGGAACATGATCCAATTCCATGGACAATGCACTGCCATATGCTGCCAATGCTTGCTGGATCTCTCCGCGAGCCTCGTGCATGGAACCTGGTAAGTTACATAGATAAGTACGAAGGTGAGATATACCGAAAATGCAAGAATGATCTAATAAAGAACATACCCAGTATTCACAGTGCAGTTATATAGCAGATTAGTTTGAAGAAACATGGGGAAGGAAAACAAGTTACTGGAATAAGAGTGCTAAGTACCAACAGAAGACAATTCATGACCTGAGTTCAATTTTTTTTAGTACAATATAATAAGTTTATCCCTTGAAAGTTTGAATTAGGGACAAAGCATTAAGGATTGAAACTGCAGGTAGATCAGCAAAAAAGGAAGATTAAGTTCTCTTCCATCCGATCGACTTAAAATGATTGGTATTCTGCTGAAGGGCAACACAATTTCGTGCAACATTGACCAAATAATCGGATGAATGAAATACTAAATATAAATCCCAATAAAATATTCGTCTTTCGTCACAATTTGGGTTAAAAGAAATTTGCTGAAGGACACTGTAGGTTACGTTCTCTTCCATCCGATCGACTTAAAATGATTGGTATTCTGCTGAAGGGCAACACAATTTCGTGCAACATTGACCAAATAATCGGATGAATGAAATACTAAATATAAATCCCAATAAAATATTCGTCTTTCGTCACAATTTGGGTTAAAAGAAATTTGCTGAAGGACACCGTAGGACGTAACCTACAGCTGATTTGGCTCCTATACGTCTAACCCAAAGAAACAATATGATAGAAGTTAATCATGTGTAAAATGCATTAGTATTAGCAATCAAGCGGCAAATTTCTCAAACATCAAACGGCTTGATCATCAGCATAAAGATTTGAAAAGACCTAGGAAACTCCTCAAGTCCCAGTCCAAAAGCTTAAAATGGAAATGATATTTACAAAATTAAATGCACAAAACATCTTTACCTTCGGTTTCAAGTGTAGCAGCAGAATATGGAACCAGTGCCCTTGCTTTCTCCAAGCATATTTCTGCATCTTTCCAATAGGAAAGGCTGGAGTATAAATTTGCAAGACCTTGCCAAATTTCAAACTCACATACCTTGTCCTCCTCAACCTAAGAGAACAGCAAAGGAAACTCTCATCAGTTTATAGGTATGAAAACAGCATCATCATCCATAGACTTCCACAAATTAATGTCATCTCTATTTATAAACTAGCACAAATACCTGATCTACTATCATGACAACTGTACGTATGATCATGTTTATGATCATTTAGAATCTGAAAATCCAAACTTCATCTCATGTGCAAATTAGTTTCTGTTTACCAGATTACTTGATAGCCAATCGTGGCCTGGAAAACTAACTAGGTATCTCAAAAGCAATCCCTCTAAATAACAATTTTTATTCTAGTTATACCATGCAGTTACAGATTATAAGTCATTTGTCGTTCCATCCTTACTAACAGAAGTTCTCGCTCACTCATAGCTCATAGTGGAAGAATCCAATCTATGTAAATGGTAATGTTCCTACTGGTATTTGATTTAGGCCGCCAACTCATAGTCGGAAAAAAAAATTCAAAGTTTAGCAAAATAACAAATCATAAACAACCATAACCATCTAACCTTTCTCCCAATGTATTGAGGTGAAGTAGTTAGAACTAGACCTTAGGCACAGCAATTCGAGGACCTAAATCCCAAATGTTAAAGATCTTGTTGGTAAGAGAAAGCTACTTTAGCAAACCAACCCTCATCTATGTATTACTACCAGCAACCAACCAATTAAACATATGAGCAACACAACAAATGGACCAAATTCGCAATGTAAGAAATTTAGAAACATACTAATAATAACCAAAAGTACAAGAAAAGTGAATTCAACAAGTCAGGATCTCTTTAGAATATATTAATGCTCTGTGATGTGCAAAGTCGCGTAGAAATACTATGGCACTTCCAGGTGCAGAAAGTTCATTTGGTTATTTCATACCAAAGAAGCTCCTCTGACAACGTAATATATTGAGATCATACCATGTGACAAAATCCCTTGACACTGGGGGTGTGCTTTGTTGCAAACAAGTGAAGTGAAAGTGGTGAAACTGACACCTTTTTTTTGCACTTTCACCACTTTTTTTTTTGTTACAAGCAAGGGGAGCATGAATCTCACTTTTCATTTATGACACGAAGTGGGTCTTGTCCCCTTAAAAATGTGAATCATCCTGTCTTTCAAGCTTGATGTGGGATGAAAGTAAGGTTAAATATTTTTTGTTCACTCCTCATTCACTAAGTCACGTGAACAAATCCACATTTTAAGTCATTTTACTTGCATACTACCAAACGTTTAAAGTGAAGGAAGTGGCACTTCGAAGGAGGAAAAAAAATTGTAACCAAACAAAATATCTCAAAAACTTAGCTTATAAAGTGGACTTCTATGAAGTCACTTTTTTCACCCACTCACTTGCAACCAGACACACCCTTAGCTCAAGTGTTCCTTTTAAACAAAGTTCACGGTATAGCCCGATACTAAACTGATACCAAACCTGCAAAAACTACCAAAACCAACCAATTCAAACCCCCTGAAACTGCAAATTAAGAAGGGTCCAATTCAGCTACCGACCATGCTTTTCAAGAAGTATGTAGTAGAGGATTGTGCACTGTAAAAGTTTCATCCATAAAATAATTTTTATATAGAAGAATATTCCAAATTGGATCCCAGAAGCTCAAGTATATCTTGCTATAATTGAAATCCACAAACTCTAGCAACCTCCATTGCATCAATGTCATATGTAACCATCAAGAAGACATAAACTTGAAAGGCCAATACTTAATACACCTGCTCGTCCTGAACAATGAGATTCCGTCCGTCCAAATTGTCAAACTTAAGATCTTAAAGCAAATGAAAGTCGAAAACCTGTTAATGTTATCAATTTGATGAGCTCTCTCAATTGGATAATGGATAGTGCAAGATGATGACTAACAGTTTACGAATGGTGTAAACGGCATCTAATTTGTCAACATACAGATGGAAAACAAAGCAAAGAAGCATATATTCCCCATAAAACCACAGTAAGCAAAGAAGCATATATTCCCCCATAAACCATAGTTCGCAGTATCGGCCGTATTGTGTAGGTTTTTTGGCATGTTCCTACCTGGTACTGGCCGATTCCGACCTATACTGGCTGATAGAGACAACAGCACTCTTCCCAGTCAATTAAGAAAATTTCAAAAGAGAAGGAAAAAGGAGAATAAAAAAGGGTCAACACAATGATTCGGTGATGCTTACTGTCAATATGCTATAGTGTGTCGATAAGGAAAGTACCATAAGGATTGTGCTGACAATATTACTTATCAACACACCACTTGTAAAAATTGAATATATGTAAATTCGCAACATTCATCCTAGCTAGTATATTCCATTCAAAATTATATATTACAGATCTACTGCGTGTCAAAGCAAGTAATAAACAATAGTATTCACTACTGCTAAATGATTACAGATCTACTTCGTGTAAAAGCAAGTAATAAACAATAGTATCCATTACTGCTAAACGATCAATTAATGTTAAATAGTATCTACAAATAATATGATGTTCATTCAAAGCAAAACAGAATCTACAAATAATACGTAACATTGTGCCTAAATGTATCATATACTTTCTAGTGTTTTACTCTTTTTAACTGGCTTTTTAGCTTCTCGAAATGAAGAAGTCCGAAACTCCAATCCGAAACCACCAAAACCACCGATAAAAATACTCACAAGAATGTTAGCCCAATGATCTAACTATGTTTTTTATTATGGTTATTCGATTAAGTTTAACACTATGATATCACTAATATCTACAATATCACTATAATATTTATACTTAAACTTAGCATAGTCCTAATGTGCATTAAATCTATCATACTTTCTACAAAGTATATTGCTTCGTTCGTCTAACATATTTGCATAAAAGCAATAAGCAAGATCAACATGGATATATGCAATGAAGAAATCACGGTGGACAAAAGACGATGGTATTCACAAGATTTCTCTGAACCGTCCAACAACATCTCCGGGGCTACGCACTCGGGGGTTCGAGGGGACAGCGCCCCTCGTGGGAGTTTGGGGACGAAGCCTCCGAAAGGTATTCAAATTTCACAATTTGAGTATCTTTAGACAATTGTCGTCAAGAAAAAAAACGATCACAATACAAAGGAAAAAGCCAACCCATGCAATCATAATTTCAAGACTCTAAAGAAACTTGCACCTTCTATAGTCTATCTAGTATCTAGAGCCTGTAATGAGTCTTAGGAATAATTATAAACACAAGAAATAGATGAAAAAAATCGAAAGCTATGGTAGAAATAACACATGATCACTTTTGGGCAGTCAATCGGAAGATCCGACGGATCACCGCAGAACACCGTCAAATGATCCGATAGTTCACAGAAAGTTTATGTGGTCCACTCGGATCTTCCTTCGGAATACCGCGAATCACTGACGGATTTTCTGAGTTGTGACTGTTAGAAATCCAACGGTCAGATTATGTCCAATCAGTGATCCCAACAAACTCTATTTGTAGTTGTATTCTGCAGACAGAAGATCCGACGATATTCTGCGGATCACTGACGGATCTTCCGACCGCTGACTGAAAGTTGCACTATTTGCTCTTTTTCTTGCTTTGGTTATAAATAGCCTTGAACCCCTTCATTCAAGGTTAATTTTTTTAGCCCAAAATTTTTATCTATATCAAAGCTTATCCACAAACAACTCTACCAAAGCTTTCACTTGCAATCTACAAATTGTGTTAGAGTGTTCTTGAGTTGTAACAGTAAGATCTTCATATTTGTTGTGAGAAGATCAAAACTATCTTGTAAAGAAGTTGAAGTGTATAAGCCTTTGAATCAAAGCTTGTGTGAAGTCGGAGAGCCTTCGGATCAAAGCTCTTGTGTAAGAAGTCGGAGAGCCTTCGGATCAAAGCTATTGTGTAAGAAGTTGGGGGACTTTCGGATCAAAGCTCGTGTTGTAACTATTTTAACAATAGTAGATTAAAGCCGGAGAGAGTTCTGGGACTAGAGTGATTGTAGGAAGGAGACAAGGATACATCGTGTGTCGGTATTCTTATTGCTTTAATTCTTGCACTCTTGATTTTTAAATTGCCCAATAGCAATTGTATTGTGCTTGATTTATTAGCTAGACCATATTCACACACACCCCCCTCCCCCAGGGTCTGAAACTGATTCAGATACCGATATTGTGAACCTTGCATAAAACACAGTACGTACTGAACAAGAAGTGCAACTAACCTGAGAAGAGCTCCTAAGAGATCCAAAGGACTTTCTTCTAGCCTGAACAAGAGCAAGCAGTAATCGATATGTTTCCACTGCATCCATTGGTAAAGATTGAGCCAATTTAAGTTTTGCTTTAATTCTAAGTAACTCTCCTTGGTCCCATTTTGCAGTCTCGTCTAAAGCTGCGTCAGTAACCACTTCAGCTTCAGAATACCGTTGCTGAGCTGACAGAACCAAAGCAAGCAATCTCCAACCTTTTGAAACTGATCCACCTGTTGCATCAATGAACTCCTTTGCACATCGAAGTGCAGCATTGGTATTACGGTGTTCAGCATATTCAAGGCCCAAGTCGAATACTAGATATGGATTTTGGCGATCAAGAGCAATTGCCTCATCCAGTGTCTTCAAAGCTTCAGCTTGTAAACGAGACCTTTCCTGGTCCGAGGAAGCAACTTTAGCCTGTTTTCCTAAGCAAATACCTAAAAGCTGGAGACCTACACTCTTTAGATGCTCATCAACCAGTTGAGCATTTGTGATTGCCCTCCGAGCGTATTCTACTCCTTCAAAAGCAAGAAAACGATCCTCACTGCATATTTTGGCAGCAAGCAATAATGCTAATATATCATCAGGGTGTTCGTGTTTGTTTAGGGACTTCCTTAATAGATTCAATGCAGCAGGTTTCTGTCCAGTCCCACAATAGCAAAGAGCCAAATTGTTCCACCTCTCACTCCGGGGGTATGTTCCAGGTAAGAGCTCTTCGAAGTGCTTGGCTAGTACTGAAGTCTGACCACAAATAGACAACGCAAAAGTAAAATGCTCCATAACTGAAGGATCCCATTGGATTCTACCAAGGTGACATTTCCTTAACAGAATCATGAGAAGTAAAATAGCTTCTTCTATGTTGTTCTTGGGTACATATGAACCCTCAGTTTGTGCAGCCAAACTGGGTGAACCAGCCTCAACACCGCCATACAACAAAAGCACTGCAAATCTTTTCTGTATCCTTGCACAACAATCAGCATCCAGATTCCAGTTAGTGAGAAGAGCTTTTCTGTAAGAAACCAGAGCTTCCTTCAAGTTCCCAGCTTGCTTCCAGAGTTCCGGAAGAAATTCCACAGCCTTAGTAACCGTTTCCTGTAATTTATGGTCCATTGAAGCCTCTGTTATGCCATTCTGGAACATATTTTCAACAGCATTGAGAACACTTTTGCATTCCTGAGCGGCCTCTGTAACAACCAAGAAATCAGTATCCAATAAGTAAAATTTCCTAAAAACATGTTAGAAAGAACTTGCATACAATACTCAAGGGAGTAAAGTGAAATGTAGGAGACATTTATGTTCATAGTCAAATACTGTTTCTTCGAGAGCAGTTTTTACCGTTATATTTCCCAAGTTTTTGAAGAGACACCGCCTTCAAATAGATGGCTTCAAGAATGAGACCAGCAGCATGCTGGGACTGGGAAATGGTATTTAGTGATTCACGAGATTTGGTCTTCCTTGAAGAAGGCTTCTCAGAAGGAGCAATTTGCAGACGTTCTATGGCTGCTAGGAGGTCTATCCCGTCAAATACCCGAAGAGCTGCTTCTACATTGCCTCTATGATACTCCAGTCTTCCAAGAAGAGCTCTTGCTTCCTAAGATTATACAAAGAAAAACCATGAGAATGAAATAGACGTCAAAGTTCACTAGTCATCCAGATTAGATCTCAGACGCCAATGTATTGAGAATTGACAATTAATCAGCTACTACATCATATGAAGAAAGGCACAGGTTTGTGAGCGAACGTTTCTCACTCTACCTACATAATCACAATAGCATTAATTGCATGTTGAGCAACGTAGACAGACATATCATAATTATTTAACTGCACAACTATGTAAAACCATGAGGACGAAATCACATAAACGTTAGCTAGTCATTTAACTTGGACACCGGGTGCCAATACATCGACAATTAACAGTTAATCAGTTATCCGAAATAATTTAAATACTACATCAGCTGGAGAAAGGAACAGATTAGGTGAGTGAATGTTTATCATGCTATGCACATAATTACATAGTACAAATTGCATGTTGGGCAATTATCGTTTATCTTGTTCTGCATATGTACAAGGCTATAGAGACCAATAATAACTACTTCACGGGCACCTTACCTATTGATTTGGTGTTCAGAAAATGGATGGTTTCTACTCTATCAAGTTGAAAAAAATCAAGATTCTGAACTATATACAGGAAAGATGCAAAGCATGACTTCAGCTTTCATTTTATCTCAAGAAACGATGAGTTCAATTTCTCGATTGGTCGACGAAACTAAGTACTAGCTAGAAGGCCCTCCACTAAAAATCGGGAAGCTTCACAAGACCCAACAGTTTTAAGTCGGTGTCCTCAGTTGTCCATCCAGTCTTCCTTTTCTGTTGGCCATATCGGAACTAACAACTACTTCACTATCATCTCCAGACAATATACATTTACCACGTCTTACCACAACTTCTTGGTCCTGCTTTAGTATGCATTTAACTTAAGATTCAATAATTAAGACTTTCCATGCTTATAACTGTGAACCTTGGTCAAATTGCTAAGATATCCTACACTTCAATCAGCCCAATTCATAGGTTAAACACTATGAAAATTGTTGAATTTTGGCCTATGTCATTCAGGTTGTTGACCAGAATCAGTCTACATTTTCAGTTTGGGTTACCAAGTGTGCAACTTTTCACTGATAAGATAAGATCTAAGGTTCTCATGAAGGAACCCCACATTGATACTTTTATTTCTATGAGAAGTGATATTCAATATAATTGTCCTCCAACATTTCGTACTATATTGAGTTGCGTATTCAACCCCTTTATTTTAGTTTCAGTATTAGTATGCCCCCATTCTCATAAACAATTCAGTATCAAAAAATGAAGAAGTCTATACTCTAGGAGTCAAGAACAAAGCAAGGCTCGCAGTATCGGGTATTGGAATCAGTATCTGACCATTCCTATGAGTATCGGGATCGGCGGTATCAACAGTATCGACGGTTTCAGATCGGAGTATCAAACTTTTGGTATCGAAAAGAAAATAATTATTAATAAATTATTAATATTTTAGAAAATATATATATTATTTGCTAGTAGTTTTGAAATTGAATGAAATAGTAGTCACCCTTACCGATTGATTTACAATTTACATGCAATAGATAAGTTTTCTTATTTTACATGCTTTTACAATCTTAGTAAAAAAAAATTTACAATCTTACTATGCTTTTACACCATTATAGACTGATATTTTCTGTTTAATTTTTCTTGCCGAATTGACCGAAAAAGAGATCCCTAATGTCGGTATCGGTCAGTATCAGGTATCAGTCGGTCTCGGGACATGCCAAACCGTATCGGTATCAGCCGTATCGGATCGGTATCGGCCGATACTGCAAAATATGGAAAGTAAAGTTTGAAATTCATTCAACCTCCTTAAGTAACAGCTTAACAGGTTCTGTAGCCAACAAAATGCTCCTCCTAGACATCATTTAAGTAATGATGCATATATATTCATGGCTTAGAAGCCAAAAGAAGGAGCGGGGTGGGAGCGGGAGTGGAGGAGTGCGACTACTTAGAAGAGTCTAAAGTTGGGAGCGTGCACTAATAATTTTTTTATGTTTATCAGTTATTGTTATCAAAATTTTTATATATACTAATATTTATTAAAATTTATAAAGTTCTAGAAATTGAATGAAATAATAATCACCCCTGCCGATTGGTTTACATGCAATAGATAATTTTTCTTCTTTTACAAGATTTTACAATCTTATTATACTTTTACACCATTATTGATTGGTCTTTTCAGTTCAATTTTCTTTGTCAAATTGACCGAAAAAGAGACCTCAATGTCGGTATCGGTCAGTATCGGATATCGGTCGGTATCGGATATCGGTCGGCATCGGATCTGGACATGTCGAACCGTATTGGTATCGGCTGTATCGGATCGGTATCGACTGATACAGCAAACTATGGAACAATAAAGTTTGAAATTCATTCAACCTCCTTAAGTAACAGCTTAACATGTTCTGTAGCCCACAAAATGCTCCTCTTAGACATCGACATCATTTTTAAGTAATGACGCATTTATATTCATGGCTTAGAAGCCAAAAGCAGGAGCGGGGTGGGAGCGAGAGCGGAAGAGCGTGACTACTTAGAAGAGTTTAAAATTGGGAGCGTATGTTAATAATTTTTTATGTTTATTAATTATTGTTATCAAAATTTATAGATATATTAATATTTATTAGGATTTATAAAGTTCGGTTCAAAGTTGCAGAGAGATCACTCACATGATAATTTTTATGATGTTAAGGTAAGTAATTATTAGTTTCTTGTTTGATGAATGTGTATTAAAAATTCTTCGACTTTCTTTCCAAAAAAATTGTTCTCTTTTAAAATTTTGTTCTTGTTATGGGAAGTGCTCATTTTGCCAACAAAACGCATTCCCATAGTCGGGAAACGAGCTCTCGTCGTTGGGAAAATGAGCTCCCAGGTCGCTCATAAGTAAGAATTGCTGAATCGAGATTTTTACTGAGATTCGTTGGCCTCCTAAGAGATTATGGCTTCTATTAAATTCAATATCACCTATATATATGGAACAAACAGAAACATTGTTATCATTAAATCGTGAAAACAAAAACACATGATTTTTTTGTACAACAAATATGGCCATATTACTCTAAGTTAAAGGAGACAAGTAAAAAGAATAAACTTTTGACGTGTCTTCCAATTAAAAAATAAGAAGCACTTAAATGATAGTGTTAAAGACGGTGCTTAATTCAGTTACTAGCTAGCTGATAGTTATATGGTAAAAGATACGTTCAAACATGAGTTGTAGGCTCAATCAATATCACCTTGAAGTTTACATTAAGTGGCCCCAATTTAATGGTAAGAGCAAGGATGATGGTGACAATGATGACAACTATTTTAAGAATAGAAAATATAAAAAATTGCCAACGGCTATATTTCCATTGTAGGAAGGCCATAAATTAAGTAACTGGCCATTAACTAAGCCAATATATATCATGCATAAACAAATCCTAACGGAATGCTATCATCACTATCACGGAAATTTGTTTAGCTACAATGACATTACTCAGATAAGATGAACACTGTGGCATCATCATAAGCCAAAAAAGTTAAGTATTCATAGCAAAAAGACGAGAGATTTGTTTTTGTTTTTATATAAAACAGTGAGATGAATTCCCCGTGTTTCAATAATGGTAATTAACAAAACAAGTCTTTGCTACATTAGTAGAGATTGTGACAAAGACCTTACTACAAAAGCTTCAGACGAGTGCTGTAAAAAGTACCCCTACCCTATAAAAAGTAGATATTCGGAATTTTCCTATCTATAATATAAAGTACAGTGAACTTTTGGTCCGACCCATGTGCTTTGGTTCAACGATGATGAAAGGACTAAATTGTCCCTCTTTCTAAAACTCATTTTTGCTTTTAGATTAGATTATAGACAACCCACTGTTTTTGGTTCTACAACATAAATAAAAGGACAAGTTGTTCCAACTTCTCCCTCACGTTCATCCCAGCATCCCAACTTCTCCCTCGCGTCCCTCCGAACGGCGGCGGAGGCGGCGGCAGCAGGGCCTCCCCTCCGCCGCGGAGAACCGGAACTCCAGCTTCGCCGTGAGCCTCGACCCGTAGCACGAACTGGAGCAGCCGCCGGCGGTGAAGTTACCACGGAGGATCTCCGGGAGGCATTCTTGGGCAGGAGAGAAGTCACTCGACCCTTCTCCAGGTGATGGTCCAGTCGGATCAGTCTCCGGGAAGAAGAAGCAGCAGAGGTGGAGCGACCTCCGGCCGTCGGATCTGCTGTTCGTGCCATTATGGCACGGGTTATCCACTAGTAATTTATAAAATATACTAGAACCCTGTAATTACAATTTTATCAATTATTGCATAATTGGCAATTGGCATATACGAGACTTCTCGGGTATGATTTATATGGACTTGCGAAGGCAACTCTAGAGGGTGGGGGGGCGAGGGGGGGGGGGGGGGGCTAAATAAAGTGCAGCGGAATATATCTAATAAAATTACCAAAAAATTAACTAGCAACTCAGAAAGCAAATATTGAAAATGGACAGAGTCAAGAAGTCACAAATGCAAATACCACGATGTATACTAGTATCCTTCGTGGAAGGCAATCGAGTCCCAGGTACTCTTGCTCGGAGTTAATCCACTATTTGTGAAATAGCAGTACACCATGTGCTTTGATTCGAAGGGCATGCCGGCTTCTTACAACCACAAGCTTTGATCCGAAGAGCTTGCCGACTTCAAACAACCACAAGCTTTGATCCGAAGATCTTGTCGACTTCAATAACTACGTGTAGGCCTGTCAATGGATAGTCGAAAATTCGAATCCGATTTGATTTCGTATCCGAACTTTCAAATATTATTCGAAATTTCGGATATCGGATTCGGAATCCGAATAATTTTCGGATATTATCTTTTTACGGATACAAATTCGGATATTAAGGTATTTGAATCTGTTAATATCCGAATCGATTTTAAATTGTAAATTTCGGATATCGTGTATATATATATATATATATATATATATATATATAAGGCCGGCCATTACACTTCCCAATTCCCAAGCATTATGTAACAGTAATATACAATTGTAATTAGTAAATATATTAATTAGCGTTTACAAAGAAGATGAAAGACCATTCCACTTCCCAATTCCCAGGCATTAAATATATACAAGTAATAATATTAACTAGTGTTTACAAAGAAGATGAAAGGCCATTTCACTTCCCAAGACATTAATTACTATTTACAAAGAAGATGAAATGGCCACCAACTCTAAATCTTCTGAACCTACCATCTACTGTGATGGACCGTGGGTGATAGTACAGCTGTGTTAGACTGGCTATTAAATCTCTAATCCCCAAGACTACACACCTCTCTCCACTTTATGTCTTTATATAAATAGTGGATACTTTATATTACAATAATGCTAAGTTCAGAGTCTCCATCTCTGATCTATGATTTGTACTTCAAAGTTCAGAGTCTTTCAGACTTCTTCCTATCTTCTCCACTAGCGATCTCTATTCCGGTTGGAAGTAATATCCTACTTCTTCATCTTCTTCTCTAGCAATCTTCATTCCAGTTGGGAGATTATTTTGTGTCTTTGGTTGACCGATTGCTGACCAAATTCATGCTTGAAGCTGCAAATGCAATATATAGCGTAAATTATTTTGTGTAGCTGCTTGAAGCTGTAATATATATAGAGTATAAATTATTTTGTGTAGCTGGTTGATCGATTGTTGATTGGTTATTGCTTTGGTCTCTGTATATTGAATTTTAATTTAGTTATCTCCATTTTCATGAACATTTATGTTATGGATTGTAAAGATTATCACAGTTTATCAAATTTTGAATATTTTGAATTTCGGATATTCTGATAATAACTGAATTTTTAATATTTTGAATTTCGGATATTCGGATAATAACAAGATTCAAAGAATTTAGCTTATCGGATTTCGGATATTCGGATAATAAACAAAAAAATAGATAGATTTGAATTTCTTTTATCTTATCGAATCGAATAGGATTTTATCCGATATCCGTTAAACTAAACGATATGAATTCAAAGTGTCAAAAAAAAATCCGTTCGGATATCGGATCGAATTCGGATATTACAAAAAAAAAAATCGGATACGGATACGGATATTGTCCTATCCGTATCGATAAGCATCCGTTGACAGGCCTAACCACGTGCTTTGATTCGAAGAGCACACCGACTTCAAACACTTGAATGGAAATAAACTTGAAAACCAAGCTTTTACAACTCTAGCAGACTTCTAACCGATATCGTATTTGGCACTAGAAGGCTTGGGAGTTGATCTTGAAAATTGGAAGATTGTAAAGCTCTCAATAGGTAGGTGAAAGTACGAGTGAATGAGTGAAAAACTATAGAGTTAAATGCCTATTTACTGGTATTTTGGGGACAAAACTCGGTCAAAGTTCGGTGTCCTATAATGTTCTTATATTTGAACGTTGCACCATGTTCTGCTGGAGGAAGGAGTCAATTCAGGAACGGCAAAAAAGTGGGTCTCAGGGGACCGAGTTCAGTCAGGGACCAAGTTCAGCCCGAATTCGGTCTCCTTCAGACCAGTATGGTTATGGGCAGATTTGGATTTGGCCAAGTTTGGTTTTGAGTTAGAACCATAGATTTGGGTCTAGTTTGAGTGGACTTGAGCTTCATAACAAATAATAAAATCAAGAGCACATCAAAGATGCCAATCTTCTGACATTTGAGCATATTTGAAGATGCATTTTTTCTTTATGGCAGTTGTCAAAATATAAACAGATCTGGAAATCTATATACATTTCCGGAGATGTCGTAGGCGGTTCAGAAAAATCTTGCAGTATAACTTTGTCTTTTGTACAACATATTTTCTTCATTGCATATGTCCATATCTGATCTTACTTATTTCTTTTCTGTAAATAAATTTTAGACGAACAAAGCAACATACACTAGCAAATATGATACAATTTAATACATATTTGGACAATGCTAAGTTTAAGTAGAAGTTACTATAATGATTGCATGATTATCATAATGCTAAACTTAATGGATTAGCCATATTCAAAAACTCCACTTAATCATTGGACTAACAACTTGATCCTACCCACTTTATGTACGAGGTGTACTTTTGAGACCCGGTCCTTACGTATCCAAAGTCGAGTCCGAATACAGTTCGGGTAAAAGAAAGTTGGATCTGGATCATGGGTCAAAATAGCATCCCTATGTACGACACTATATTTTTTACAATTATAATTAATACATTGAAAGTATATTTAAAATTTTAAGATGGATTGAGATAGATTGTAAGAATTTCTCAATAGGTTATAAATAATAACAATGATCAAGCTTTTCCAAATCCGAATCTTTAGTTTTCCACTAATGCAGAACTTTCAAATGCTCTTCGTAAATACCAATCAACTAACACTATTTCAAATCCATTCATTTGGATTTTGAAATCCATGTTCGCTAACCCCCTAAGGTTTTATTACCTCCTAAACATTGACTAGTTCTCCCTGAGTGATGGGAAGAAGTACGAAAACAAAAGTACCTTAAGGCATTGTAGTGTAAGCCCTCGGCTCGGCTAAGGTGACATTTTCATCACAACCACATGCTTAATTCTTGACCTATAGGACAACAAATTTCAAATTCTAAAAAAACTAAAATCAAATTTCCTCCCCAGATTGACTTACCACAAAAAAACCATTACAAATCCAAGAACTTCAAATTGAAGTAAAGAACTAAAATAATATGGTTGAATCAAAAAATAGCTCTCCCTCTATATAAGTGAGAATCAATCTACTACGTAATCTGACAGTTTAGCGGAAATCTTTTTTCTTTCCACAGACATGGATTCAAGAAAAAACTTGAGAAATGATTGATTGCTAATGGATGAGTAATACTCCTCGGGAAGTCGGTCACATTTTATCATAATTGAACCAAAATTTCCACAAAATCACAACTTCCTCTCAAAGGCAACGAAAAGATCGACTTACCATAAATAAATAAATCTCTGAGTGTATGGGGTGGGGGAAGTAACTAGTAGAGATATCATAGTTGTTACAATATCTTAGGCATAAAATGGTTATGATCTTAATGAGTTAAGACAAATAATCCAAGTTTATTGCAAACAAGAGAATAACGTTTACAATATCTTTGGTAGAATCTAATTATGATTTAAAACCATTACCAATTTATGTCTTTATAAAAAAATACAAATTAAAAAGAAGACACGAAAAGGAGACTTACAAAAAAAGAATCGACAAGGCGTCGAGAGCTAGAAGAAATCCCCTCTAGAAGTGCCACAGGTACAACACAGCCCAATACAAACACAACAGACATGAACTTGGGGGCAATTTTGGTGTTGTTATGTCTAACATGGACACTAGACTGGTTTTGAGGTGTACGAGCTTCCTAGAAGCCCATAGTTGGAAAAATATGAAGGAACTGTGTTTGAGTTCGTAGAATGAGCATGAGACTTCTTCTAATGGTCTTCAAGTGATTCTTTTATCAAGGCAGTACACTAGCATGGTACGGCCTCTACCTAATCTAGAAATTAGAACTTGATAAACACTGATAGAAAAGGAATAAACCAAAATGTAGATATTTTGGCAATCCCCATATTCAAATATAATCCTATTGATTCTAGAACTAGCCACACGCTAGTTTGTTTTTCACATTCCAGCAAGGATTTAGCTTTAGTGTCCATTTTCTTTTGCATTCCCCCTTTCTCGGTTAAAATCCTAAATATATAATTCTTCTCCTAGAAAAAGTCTTATTTTCTCTAAATTACTGATCCTAAAAACCCTCCTTAGATTCTTAGACAAGTAATAGGCGAATGATCCTAAGAAACTGATTTGTCCATTGACCCGATCATTGTCTGTTCAAAATTTGTTGAAGCTGCAACTTTATATCATCACCATCTTCCTCATATTAGTATCAGATGAAATAATCATGCACTATTGTATTCATTATCTACAGAAATTCCATTTTCTTCATCTAAAGTAGACTCATAGAGCTTTCAGAGTCCGGAGGAAGCCATGATCGGCCTATTGCATGTATACATATACGGATAACGAGATGATACAAGTACGAAATACGGACATTTCCAAATAGGTACAATAAGCCAACACCTATGTCGCAAGAATAGATCACAGAAAGAGCTATCAGTATTGACCCGATACAGATACCAATTTTTCCGTGTCCGTGTAAACGGCAATCAGAGTTGTTATGATACCTTTGGTAGAAAATAATTATGATCTTAATGAATTAAAACCAGTAATCAGAGTTTATTAAAAACAAGTCAGAGCCGTCACAACATCTTTGGTAGAATCTGATTACGATTTAAAACAATCAATCCCATTTTGTGGCCTTTGATAAAAAATAGGATGCTTTTAACATTTTTTTTCCTTTGAAATGCGAAATGGCCTTCGAAGGATCCTGCGGCCACAGGACCAATTTTGGTAGTTTCTTGTCTAACATGGACACCAGACTGATATTTGAAACGTTTGTGCTTCCTGAATACCGATAATTTTAAGAATGAACCGTGTTTGCGTTGGTAAAGTGAACATGGTGTTTCTTCCCGTGGCCACTCGTGGTTGTTTTATCGACGTATAGTACACGACCAATCCTAGACATAAGTTTACAAGAACGCCGCGATACCAAACTGGCGGTACAGACTCTTATCTAATCTGGAAGTGAATACTTAACAACTCGTTCAAATTAGGCAAAACCAAAATGACTTTTAAGTCCAATACCAAGGCATGTAGCTACCAATCCCCAAATCCAACGTAACCCTACATATTCTAGCACTTGCCAAACTCAAGTTCGAATATAATCCCTTTTCTTTTGTTTCCCCTCTCTTTTAGAATCCTAATTTTTTGTTCTGCTCCTGTAAAAAAAAAGTCTTCTTTCTCTCTAAATTGTTGATCCAAAGAAGTGCATTTTTTTTAGCATTGGTTAGCTCACGACCTGTTCGTGAATCGTTGAATATGCAAACTTGGTATCGTCATCTTCCTCATAAGAGTACGAGCCATACTTACGAACAGTTCCGCGTTAGTTAAGAGCCTTGAGTCAAGCAAAAGTATTCCAAACAAAATCACAAGCAATAATGGCAACGGGGATGGGAATGGGACCTCGAGATTGAGAGCGAGCCCTTGGCGGAGGGAGGACTCGGCCTCCACGATGTCGCCCTCGTCGAGCTTGGCCTCGACGTCGGCGGTCTTCATGGAGAGGCCGTTGATGGAGATCACGTTCTCCCCGTTCTCCTCTCCCTCGATCCCCATTGCTCTTCTTCTGGTTCTCGTCACCGGCGTCTTCTTGATGCGGTGCTTGCGATCAGGAATTGGACGGCGGAGATGTCGCCGGGCGGTGACGGGATCTCATGGAGGAGATGGTGGTGGTGAGGAGGAGGAGGAGGAGGAGGAGGGAGTGGGGAAGAGAGAGGAGAGCATTTAATAGCCGGCTCGGGAAGGCGGGTCGGTTTGGAATGGGCTGTTGAAGCAGTCCAAGAAACGAAAGGTGGCCCACCTGTAATAGATTATAGTTGTAAAATATTAAAACATCATTTCCACTTAAATATTGCAACTAAATAAACAAATATTAATTTCTTTTAGTAAGTTAATAGCTTATTAGCATGAAGTTTTTAGCCCTCGTTTGGTTCATGGACTTAAGGAACCAAGAAAGAAAAGTTGTTCTTTTCCTTTGTTTGAAAAAAAAACTTTGATACAGAAGGGAGTATCAAAGTTTTGATACCCCCTATGTATGACAGGTGGGCCTCCTCCCTATTTGTGAAACGTGTACATATAAATATATACATAAATTTTGAAAGGGGCCCACCTGTCATACATAGGGGATATCAAAATTTTGATACCCCCTTCTGTATCAAAGTTTTACCCCCTTTGTTTGATAGCCACAAACTTAGGGCTATTTATAATGACACATAAGAACTTGATCAGGGCTAGCCAAAAGCAAACTTTGATTTATTTACAAGTTTGTCATTGAAAAAATTACTCAGGACTAGCCAACATGTGATTATATAAGTCAACTTTTTATTTTTTTTTTGCTCTCATCTCTTTCCTCACAACAAGAAAAAGAAGAAGAAAAAAAAAAAGAACAAGAACATGAACATCAATTTTTTCAAACCTAGTTTATTTTGATTTTTTGCTCTCTTCTAATTTCTCATATCTCTTTCTCCAAACCCTAGTTTATTTTTCTTCTTCTTGTTTGAACATTATGGATGAAACCCTAGTTGTAGAAGAAATTGGGTTATCAAATCTATCAAATCTATTAATCTATTAGTCTATTAACCAATTTTTCTTTATTTATAGAAGAATTATGCATGAAATCCTAGTTGTAGAAGAAAACTATGAAAAAAATCCTAGTTGTAGAAGAATTGGGTTCATATCAGGACTGTCACAATTTCTGACAGTCCTAGAAGTATTGAGAACTGCCAGAAATTATAGCAGTTTAGGACTGCCACAATTGCTGGCAGTCTTAGAAGTACTGAGGACTGCCAGAAATTGTGACAGTCCTGAAAGAGACATGCTTTACAGCAATATTGTCGCAATTTCTGGCAGTCCTGGACATATTGAGGACTGCCAGAAATTGTGGCAGTCCTGAAAGGGACTTGCTGTACAGCAAGTCCCTTTCAGGACTGCTACAATTTCTGGCAGTCCTAAAGTCGAAATTTTTGAATGAAAAAAATATGTTACGGTTTATTTCAATCTTGATAATAGAGTGAAATATACATTTTTATGGTTTATTTTCATGCATTCTTTGTGAGGAACGAAGTATTTAAGCTTTATTTTCATGCATTTTACGGTTTATTTAAATTTTTGGGTGCCATCGAAATTGGGAATGAGAATGAAACTAGGATTTTGATGGAGATTGTGGAAATGGTGGAGAAGATGAGAAGAAAACTATGGTTTTGATGGAGATGTGAGAATGGAAATGGTGGAGGAGAAGAAGAAGAAGAAGAAGATGGATAGAAGAAGAAGAAGAAAGGAAAAATAGGGTTTGTGAAGAGAGAGAGTGAAATTTTGAAATGAGATTGATTTTTGGGGTTTGGGATGGTGTGGGGTTTGGACAGCCCCCTGAGTGGAATATTTGGATAGCCCAAATAAAATCTCTAGCCCTAATCCTGGCTAGTCCTGATCAAATTCTTATGTGCCCTTATAAATAGTCCAAACTTGGGAATCAATTTCCTGACAAGGAAAAAAATTAGTGGAAATATGGTTCCACTCAATACCCATGAGATTGATTTTCCCTCCTCCTTTTCCAACATTTATTACAAAAGTTATGACAAAAGTAATCATATGTCATTGCTTATTTTACCATTAATGTTATTTTTTATAATATTATTTTTATTTTAAAAGGTAAGGATATTATTAGAACATTATTTTTTTTTGAGCAAGAGAACATTGTTATATTTTGCTTTCCTTTCCTAGGTAGTTTTCTTGTTTTACCAAACAATGGAAAGAAAATGTGACAAAAATTCTACTTTTCAGTTCCCATGAAAAATAAAAGAAAATTTATTTCCTTTCCGTGAACCAAACGAGGCCTTAAGGTATGCGAGTTATCAGATTTCAGGTACATTATTATTTTGGACTTTTCTTACAATAAATTCAAAATGCAAAAAAAACAAAAGTTAACTTTTATCAGGGAATATGAAGTCTGTGTCCACTAGCGGATCCGAAATTATACTTAACTGGAGACACAATCATAAAAGAGTTTGGAAACAACGTCTTCAAAAAAATTGAAGTACAATAATACATTAAAAAAAAATCACTGGAAGTCTCGTCCCTCAGTGCTTCCCATATGAATCCGCCACTGTCTGTGACATAACTTCAATATAATAAGAAATGAATAGTTAATATATTGATAAATTTTCATGATGAATATTTACTGTAAATTGTTGATACCGCATACAATTTTACGAAACATAATGAGATATCTAAGCATTAGGGAGTCCAAATATTTTGCTTGCAAAAGGCGATTGTATAAAGCCACAAAGTACTCACAAAGTAAACTGTAGTCGATGTCTCCGAACCACAATAGTGTGCAGGGGCAGTCTTGGCTCATGACAGAACGATGGTCCAAGACCAAAAAATTATAGGGACACTAATATGTACTATATGGACCATCTTTATGTCAAAAGAGTTTGTTATGTCCTTAGTTTAAATCTCGGTGGCAATAATATTTATTATTATATTTTTATTTTAGTTAAAAATAAATTATATTATGTATAAGGGGCTCTATTTTGAAAGTTTATCTTGGACCTCCATGAGCTCAGGAACAGCACTAAGTATGCCTAGGGGTGTAAACAAGCCGGACAGACACGGACAGTCCATTGTCCGTGTTCGGTCTGAAAGTGAAAATAAGTTCGGACGGACAGACACGGATAATCCACTGTTCGAGTTCGGGTCGACGGACACGGACAACCGATGTCCGTTAATTCAATCGGACGGTCCGCGGACAAATTAAATATATTTCCGAAAGTTGATATTTTATCAAGATACCTTGATAATTGGTAAAAATGAAGTTGAAAGAAAATACAATTAAAGGTTATAGAATACAACAAACAATGGTAAAAGGTTAACGAAAATCGAGACTGGACAACCAAAATTTGATGCAAAATCAAAATGATATGATATAATTGATGTAAAACTAAAATGAGTCTCCACTATCGGACGGTCCGCGGACAAATTTAGACCGGACATAGATATGACTGTGTCCGGGTCCGATTTTTAAACGGACCAAAAAAAATGTCCAAGTTCTATTCGTTAATTCAACCGGACGGTCCACGGTCGAACCATTTATCGAGCCGGACACGTACGGACAACGGACTACTTTGTCCATTTTACAGTCCTAGGTATGCCTCCACTGTCCACTATTCCTTCAATTGTTGTTTCCTATCTAGATGCACCCTCCACTGTTTGCGTGGACAAATTATTTTTATTCCATATATTGCTAACATCGTAAAGATATTAACATGTAAAAGTATGATGGTTCAAGATATTGACTGTAATAAAAAAATATAAAAATAAACTTGGTAGAAAATTGTTAGTATAAAATAATTAGGATAGTCTACAATAATATGCTATGCAATCTTCAAAAATCGTACTCTCGAAACTAAAGCCTCACCATGGAAGGAAAACTATTAGAGATTCGGCTTACATTGAAAAAGTAGTGCAAAATATCATTAAAAGACGTAATATATGATTTGTGTAGTACTTGCAGAGTTTGTGGACACATTTTCAATCAAACAGCTTGAACTCCTTTAACTGCACCTAAGTTACTGAAGTAACTTTTACTTTTTTACTGACGTAATATAATATGATGTCTTTTCCATCAAATAAATGAAAAATATATTTATTGGAGTGTATCTCGTTTCCGGTTGAACGTTCAAACGGAGGATGACAATGGAGTTGATAATTTAGTCCCATATCGGTTAAGAGGTGGAATAATGTGGTGTACATAATTGGGATTGGTTGAGGCCTTCCATGGGAATTCTCTTTTAAGACGTATGGACTCAATTCAATATCGTACCTTATGGGCCAACTCTAGTTCGGATCACACTGCGTTCCCAATAAGTGGTATCAGAGCCCATGGTTATGGAACTAGTTTTGGCAGCACTAATTGATTCGAGACAAATGGTATGAACGTTCATATCTATAATTGGTTCGAGACAAATTGAGTTAGAATGCAAAAGTCCCAAATCTCTTAATCAACCATGTCATTACAATTTTATACATTTTTTTTCTATATCCCTTAACCGTGTATACCATATGCGGATCCATGTAGGGACTGGTGGGCTCCAGCCAGTCCATCTCAATATTTTCTTCTTCTTCTTCTTTGTTTTTAATATATTTTTTATTTTTTTCATATGAAAATCAGTTCATATCTAATCCATCATAGTCCACTCCAATCCAGTCAAGCTCAAAATTTCGAGTTCCGTCCTTGATATTTACCTATTTATACCAACTTAAACATAGATATGTAGTTAGATTATAACTAATCTGGATAGACATTAGACTTAGATTATTGAAACACGATAACTTGAAATGTGTAACCATAAAACACAGACGGTGCATAGTCAAAACAAAGAAACTCGCACTTGTGATGATCAAGTGCATTCAACAACAATCTTGGTAACAATTTAGAGTATGTGGATACTATAATTAGGCACACACCATAAACAAATGGGAGTCAGAATTTGTACCTCACTGAATCAGTAATCTTGACCAACCCATGGAGGGCTCACTCGAGTAGTTCATTGCGCCCCCCCCCCCCCCCCCCCCCCCCCCACACACACACACACACACATCCCAACAAAAAAAAGAAAAGAAAATTTGAGTGGCACCTCACTTAATTTATCCATATTTAAGGTGCATCCCACACAACTACAAGAATACACGACACCCCACACTTTTGACACTTTTGATGGAAACCGTCCTCTACTGACAGTCAACCTATTTGACTAAATTACCCTTGTCTTCTTCCATTTTCTCTGTCCGAGCCGAAACCTCCGTCCGCCGCGGCGCCCCATCTCTCCCCGGCCTGCCACCTCCTCCTCGCCGGCGGTCGGGAGGGGGGGGCAGCAAAACCCCTGCCTCCCGTCCCGCGCCCAAACCTACGCCTCCCGTCCCTCCTCCTCGCCGGGCGGTCGGGAGAGGGGCAGCACGCGCTACACCCCCGACGTCGGGACCTCAGAGCCGTCGCCGAGGTCGGGATCGCCGCCATCCGTCAGGGCCACACGCGCTACACCCCCAGCGCCGGGACCGCCGAGCTGCGCGCCGCCATCTACCGCAAGCTGCAGGGTCTGTAGTCCGGGGCCAAGCAGTCCATGATGCAGGCGGTGGTCGCCGGCGATCGGCAGGGGGGGCAACTAAACACCAACCCCCCTCCTTCCGCCGCTCATGCCGCGCCGCTGCTGTTGCTGTTGCTGTTGCCGTGTCGTTGCCGTTGTTGCTAGGAGGGGGATGCGGAGGGGCGGGGGACGCGGAGGAGTGGGGGTCGCGGAGGGGCGGCGCTGCGGGAGGGGGGTCGTGGGCAAACGATGGCAGCGGTGGGAGAAGGGGGTGAGCGGGCAGACGGTGGTCGCGAAGGGGCGGAGGGGGACGCGGCGGATGGAGGGGGTGAGCGGGCAGACGGTGTAGTGCCCCATCCCGCTCAGTCAATCGGAGGAATCGAAACGCCGACGGCGTTCGGACTTAGCCTTGCAACGGCTGCTCGAAGACATCGCTCATGTGGGGTAGTTTCGGTGAACTTGCCTCATCTTAGCCTTCACATAATAAATCGCATGTTTTCAACTTGCACAAGTAGGCTTAATAATAAAAGAGATGAATCCACATAGCTAAAGAAAGTAATCCCGACGGGTCGGATTGAGATAGAATATGGAAAGGTCCAACGGTCGGCTTAGAGTTGGTGCACGGCGTGCTTTGAAAATGACACTCGATCCTTCGTCCCGTGGCTTGGGAGAAGGAAAGTTGGTCTTCGACACAAATCTATGAACTTGCCTAAGTCATAGGCGTCGCCCGCGTAAATGCTCGATAATGCATGCATGCTCCCACTGCGCAAGGCTTGGCATAGCCTTTGCTCGTCCCTCGGGTTAAGTTGTAGGCATGAGTAAGTTAGGCAAAGTTATGCCGATCGACCTAAGTCATTCCAAGTGTTGTCCCGCTCATTCTGCGGTTGTCAAGTTAAATAGTCCCACGATCCCAAGGCCCGTCATATGAAGTATGACTTGGGCGATAGCGTTGTATAGAACACGAGTCGGTTTAAGGCATGAGCCATGGTTGGTTCAGTAGAAAGTTAGCTACGGTCTGTCGATACTTAAGGAAACACATTATGTTCAAGTTAAGTTGAAAGGCTATGCAGTAGCCGTTCCCTGAGTTCAAAGAATGTTAAGTCTAAGCGATGGTTAGTCGCCGAGAGAAAATATGTCGGGACTGTAGTTCAGTCGCCGAGGCAACCCTGGTTTGGGCTCTGCGAAGAAGTGTGAAAAGTGGAAGAAGCAAAGCAAAGGAACTAAGTGATGATGATGAGACCATGCAATTACGTTAAGTCTAGAAGTTAGCGTAGGCGCGTGGTCATGGACAACTTGTCGACAAGGGCGATGGTTATTCGGATCGACAACCTTGGGCCAGGGACCGATCCGGCCTAGGAATAACAGATTATAGCCGAGCTGGGTAATAGGCAATCGGTAGGTCGGGAACTTGCATCGGGGATCGCCACTTGCGGTACAAGGGTCCCGAATGCCAGGCTATGTCCATGATGGCTAGTTAATGCCAGTGACCTTTCATATAGATGTGTCGACACGGACGACAATCCGCGTGTGTGCCTTTGGACTGAGTTGAGTTGAATTTGTATGCAGTTAGAGAACACAATGGCTGGCCTAAGATTTAGCTACAACGAAGGCGGCGTGCTTCAGCACGAGATGTGGCGTCGAGTGTTAAGTCGTTGGCATAGAGTTGCATTGGTTAGACTTGAGCTGTTGCGAGTTAAGTCGAGAAGGGCCGTAGGGCAAGTTGGGTGAAGTTACGTTGAGTTGTTGGGCACGACCTCAAATATGAGGCACGACTGCGCTATCATAACACAAGATGGTTTGAGTCGTGGAGTTTAAGTCAGGAAACTGCCGTAAGGCAAAGTCGATTGAGCGACACTAAGTTCACAAGTCTCGATTGGGTCAGTTGGTCACCAAAGTAGCAAGGGCTGCGAGGCGGCAATGTGGTTTAGTCTCACCGAAGTGCGAGGCACGGCACGATGGATTGGTAGCACGGTCATATGGAAATAGAATTGGATCTTATCGAGTAGTTGCGTCTCTGATTATGGCCGTAAGGCAAACACGATTTGATAGGTTAACGTTATTGGCATGAAAAGGATCTAAGTCAAAGTATGAGTTAACGTCGTTGTGCAAGCACGGGATGGTCCTCAGACACAAATATGCCAAGGCGTTCGTCATAAAACTGATCCTAAGACAAGACTAGAAAGACAATTGATAAGAAGAGACTATGTGGCACAAAGTAAATCAAACGTGTCGGTTTTGTATGGGTGGACGAGGAGCTCATCCCACCAGTACATTTGAGTACTGACACCCACATAGTTTATATGTGTAGGCACAGATAGAAGCTCGTGGCGCGGAGCTCGCTTGGATGCGTCGAGGCATGGAGTTCTTTGGCGATTTGAAGCGTGCGGCCGCGTGGAGTCAAGACTTATACGGGACATAATGTATGGACATCGCCTCCCGAAGCTTCCGCCGGTTCAAGACTGTAATTGAGAGATAAGAGAGAGCTGAGTGACTTGCAATATGAGATGAGTGAGCTTGAGAGACTTGTAATCTTGGCCTTGCGCCCCATTGTAACCTTTGTTTCAATATCAATAAAAGAGTGTTTTGTATTGACTTGTGTTTGCTTTCTAAATTCCGCTACTATTATTTAATGTCTCTGCTTCGGATTTCTATGCGACGACCCCGTCGCAGCCGCTGGAATCGGCCGTTACGGAACCCGCCTTGCACGAGCGCAATCTAGGCTCGTGCGGCATCACGCCTTAGCGAGGACGATCGCTCCTACGGGAGCGGGACGTGACAGACGGTGGCAGCGGCGGAGAGGAGGGCTGCTGGCGGCATCAATGGGGGAGTGGGGGTGCAGGGGGTTAGGTAGGGACATAGGAAATGGAGAAAACAACGAGGATATTTTCGTCCAAAAAAATGGTCAAAGAAGGTGACCGTTAGAAATGGACGATTTTCGTCAAAAGTGGAGGATGTCATGCATTCTTGTAATTGTGTGGGATGCACCTTAAATATGGATAAATTAAGTGGGATGCCACTCAAATTTTCTCAAAAAAATAATTTTTTTCTAAGCATCGAACACTCGTCTCTGTAGCTCTTGATTCCCTTGCCATCTCGTTGGTCTTCTCATTAACGCTCATGATATTTTTCATCTCCCCTCCACACACACACACACACACACACACCAACCACCACCCCCCCTCCCACCACACCCACACCCACACCCACACACAGAACCATGTACAGTCCTCCGAGGATCAGGACGGAACCGATAGAGGTGAAAATTTTTTGAGGAAACAAAAAGTTTTCAAGCGGAAGTTCGGAACTCGATCGGTAGGATATTGTTAAAGTTGAGAATGACGTACGTGCCGAGCCGAGGTAGAGCTTCTCGTCGAGGACGACCCACCCGACCACCCAGAGGCGGATCCAGAAATTATAGCAGGGGTGGGCTGACAAAAATTTGGGTGGACTGAAAGTAGATAAATCCATATAAAAAAAAGTAAAATAAAAATTTGTATGAAAAAATAATGTCATTTTTTTTGGGGTGGGCTCCAGCCCACCCCACACTACCCCTGGATCCGCCCCTGCGACCACCACGACTATGATCAGGATCGACACGAACATAGGCCACTCTCTCCCCAATGCACTAGGACATTAACGAGACCGCAAAGCTCGAGTCCATCAATCCTGGTTACGGAAATAAATATAAGTATATAACTATCAACCATGAGGTTAAGTTAAATTTAACATTGTTAGAGAGCATTAAAATTCCTTGACATTGTTTTGAGAGCATAAATTTTGAATAAATTGTATTTTTAGATCTAAAACACCTATTGGAACGACGTAATAACTAATTTAGTCGTTAAAAGAAAAATTGTAATCAAGATATATGCCCTTCGAAATGACGTATTATGCACACACAAAAAAAAAACTTTCGAAGGACATTTTTCGTATATATGTGTGTAATAATATATTATAAGGATTTTTTTTTTTGTTAGCTTGTGAGTTATAAAATCAAAATATGAGTTTATGAGTTCCAATATTTCTATATGCAATTTTTATTTTTTTAAGAAATGCCTATAGAAAGATTTGAAATCACAATATCTACATACTAATATTATTACTTCAATAGCTAATCAGAAATTCATATATATCCTGATGTTATAAAAATTATACATGTGTCTATATATATATTACACTGTAAAAACAACAATGTAACAACATATAGCATAAATGTGTCTATATATATTACACTGTAAAAACAACAATGTAAAAACCTATAGATTATATATGCTTGTAGCATTAGATTATATGGGAAATTCTGGTTAGCTTGTGAGTTATAAAATCAAAATATAGAGCTACTGAGTTTGAATCACAATTTTTATTTTTTACCACTAAATGCTAAAAAAAAATTTAAAAAATGCGTACAGAAAGATTAGAACTACGGTTTATATAAATAATCAATTTCTTCACCCACAAAACTACGGTGGAGGTATTAAGGAATTGGATTATTAACAATGAATAGTCCAAATTGAAAAAGTAATGATGGTAATTTAGGAATAAAAAACTTGATACATATAACAAATAACTTCATAAAATAATAGCAAGCACAAAATGATTATTGTAGAAATATCCATGTTACGGTGTTACCTAAACAATTTGTTACATGATTAATTCCTAATAACAATGAACAATCTTCCATCGTTTGAATATAATTAACTTGAAATAACATTTTTTAAATATTTATACAGAACGGATCACAATCTCCAAAATATCATCAATTATAGCGGTGGAGTCTAACTCCTTGATACCCTCTCCAATAACAATACAAACACCCTCTTTAGTAGGGGTGAGCATTCGGTTAATTCGGTTCCAACCGAACTAAATAACCAAATAACCGAAACCGAACCGAATTTGTCCATAACCGAATTAAATCGGGTCGATTTTCGATTTATTTGGTTTTTTCGGTTTATTTGCACCTTTTTTTTGTTTATATATATATATATATATATATATATATATATATATATATATATATATATATATATTTCTTATTCGGTTTTCGGTTTTGGACCGAAACCGAATAAGAAATTTTAATATTTTCAAAACCGAAATCGAACCGATTTTTTTTAAACTGAACCGAATCTCTTATTCGGTTCAGTTCGATTTTCGGTCCAAAACGTGTCACGACCTGCACCCTGTTTAGGGGCACGACCACGTGGGTACGTCCAGCCTACGTCGCAGAGTCGGCGGTAGAACGCTGTATAGGTCATCTAGAACATATAACATCTAAGACACAAATGTTTATAACCTGTCATCTCCGTACGGATGAATATAATCACAACTCAATCATATGAATCTAAGGAAGATAAACACGAATGAGATAGAGATAAAGATGAAATAGACATACTGAAATAGTTGCAGAGTCACAAACACAAGTTCATAATTTAAAGACATAATACAATCCTGAATAAGTTCTACAGACTCATGTATCCAGCTGGAACACAATCCAGAAGAGAAATAAGTTTTAGTGATAACATTACATCCCAAAGTAGAAGTATTATTTATATACAACTCATGACATATAACTGAAAGCAAAACCAGACAATATCCTAGCCATCTATTCCAAGCACTACCGGTGTCTCCTCTAGGCTAGCTGGATCATCTGAGTTCTCTGTAAAATTTTGTCAACGTATCCGGTCAGGATTGGAGCGAAGTACAAACGCCAACAACAGTTCCAATGAATTGACAAATACTATAAAAAATAGTTATAATGGAATACAAGATGAAATATCAAGACTGGAAGTAAAACAGTAAAAGTGAACTGAATATCATATCATGATGTGAAATACTGGAATGTCAAGCAGTACAGGAACATGTGATGTACAATATAAAATATAAACGGTGCCTTGAGATATTAGAGCGTTATGTGATCGGCTTAGGTCCAGATCAGGTTGTTCCATTTGACCGAGTATGCACAAGAACAAGCACAGGCAAACTTGGAGATCAGGCCGGACAAAATAGAAAACTATTATTCCAGTAGTATCAGGTCAGGCTACATGTCACGACTCGCTACCCAAATTTTTGGGCCGGGCCGAGCCATGTCCAGTGTCACGCCCCAGAACCAGAATACCGGAGAGCGGAGGAATGACTCAGCCAGCTATGTATTACGGGTAGATGAATACCGTATAATACGATCAATGCTGTCTAAAAGACGAGGGGGTGCATACTACATGAAAGTCTCACTAGGGTTACTCAACATCTATTGTCTCAATCATTCAATGAAAAACAGTAAGTAGAGAACATGTAAGAATGAGCAGTATGCCGTCCCAAACGCTCAGTCAAAATATTCTTGAGATCTGGCTTTACAAAATATAGCCAGATGATATAACAAGGTATACACAATCGTTATCAGCTACAGTCTGACTTAGTTACAATTATGTAAAAGTAAGTGCAAGACAGTCCGACCAACATGTCGGTGCCAAGCGACAAAAATAAAATAAGTAGTAAAACGAGCAGGAAAATAAGGAACCCACTCGTGTCCTCTTGCGATCATCCCTCTAGTATTGACCATCTTGGAGGTAGAAGTAAGTTGAGTCCTCGGGAGCTGGCTCTAAATCTGGCCATGCAAAACCAGAGAGGTTAGACCTCAAATAACAAGTAACACAAGGAAGCACGACATGAAGGATTAGAACCAGTGGTAAGAGTTAAGAATATGGTAAATAGGTCTCTGCTTGCTACTGGGGTTCACACAACATCACGACACTTCAAGCCAACTTCCCAACCAAACAAGGACAGAAGTTGACCCGTCATGTCCTGACATTCTGATCATCTCAGTAGTTAACAGAGTAGGTACAACACACAAATAAATTAATTTAAACGGCAATACAACTACTACGGCTTGCTAACTGTAAGTTCCAAGTTGTCCTAGAAATATGCAATAAGGAATTCCTCAGTTATTACAATGTACAAGCAAGGCTAGTCTACCCAATAATCAATTGCGCCAATCATGAATTAGATATGTCCCAGCAGGATGCCCGTCATCAATAAAAAATAAACAGATACCACTCCCTGTCCGTGTGGCAGGTTTACAGTATCTATGGGAACCAGCCGGCATGTCGGGGCACTAATTGTGTCACGCCCCGCTCCCGTAGGAGAGATCGTCCTCGCTAAGACGTGATGCCGTACGAGCCTAGATTGCGCTCGTGCAAGGCAAGTTCATAACGATCGATTACATCGGCGGCGACGGGGTCGTCGCACAGAAGTCCCAAGCAGAAATATTGAACATGCAGCAAAAATTTAGAAGCAATACACAAGTTATTCAAAAGAAGTCTTTATTGATATTGAACGATCAGATTACAATAGACGCAAGGCCATGATTACAAGTCTCTCGTGCTTACTTTTCTCTCATTATACAAGTCACTCTGCTATCTCTCTCATCTCTCGATTACAATGCTTGAGCCAGCGGAAGCTTCGGAAGGCAATGTCCATACATTATGTCCTGTATAAGTCTTTGATTCCATGCGGCCGCACGCTTCGAATCGCCAAGGAACTCCGTGCCTCGACGCATCCAAGCGAGCTCCGCGCCACGAGCTTCTATCTGTGCCTGCACATGGAAACTGTGTGGGTGTCAGTACTCAACTGTACTGGTGGAGTGAGCTCCTCGTCCATCCATATATAACCGACACGTTCATTTACTTTGTGCAGCTTAAATCCCTTTCGATTGTCTTGCTAGTCCTGCTTTAGGATCAGTTTTAAGACTACGATGCCTAACCAAACCGATGAGCAACGACATGGTCGTGATACAATGCCAACTTGTATTTCGATCAAGGCAGTGCCTCATCGCTTATGTACTTGAACGAACTTCAACTCGGGACGATGGGGTCGTGCCATACTCTATTCGTGACTTCAACATATTCGAGACAGTGCTTCGCCGAGGAGCAACTTATGTGAACTCGGCCGTGCCAAGACTTTCATTAAACTCAAGTGCCTCTAGATCAATTCTCGTACCAACGACGTCAAGAGGACGACTCGTGCTGGTCGTGCCGATAGACTTGTTTGTGCCTTAAGACCTTGTTTAGACTTGTTTGTGCTTCAAGATTGAGGCCGTGCCTCACTATCAAGACTTATCCATGCTACCGCCTTGCGGCCTTCCTGTTCGACTCATAAACCAACTTAGACAAGACTTGTCAAACATAGGGTCGACATCATGAACACCCCGACGCCAAGTATCGTGCCAAGCACGGTTCCTATGCTGCAGTCCAATCTCAGGCCCAGACTTTATGTTATCGACTAAATACGTATTCAAGTTCCAGACTCAATCCAAAGGCATACACGCGGTTTACCGCTATTCTGTCGACCCATCTACATGAGTGGTCACTAGCAATGTCAAGCTATCTTAGACTCGGCTCGAGATATCGGCTCGTCCCTCCTCGGGTAGCTAGCCCCGGAAGTGCCAAGTATCTCCTATGCGGTTATCCAGCATCCTACCGTGAGCCTCCTCGCTTCTCCCGGGCCGACATGATCCCGGTGCCCCGTCGATCATTCGAGAAGACTACACCTTGTCGACAAGTTGTCCAATGACCATGCAAGACTCACACTCGATCTATCAAGTCCTTCCTTATTATGACCATTCTTTCCCAACTCCCTATCGAGACTCCCAAGTAGCGGGACCGATCTCGTGTGATTCCTTGCCATGACTTATCGAGACTTAACGAGACTCCCAAGTAGCAGGACCGATCTCGTGTAAGAGACTTATCAAGACTTAGCGAGACTCCCAAGTAGCGGGACCGATCTCGTGCGGGACTCAGCGAGACTCCCAAGTAGCGGGACCGATCTCGGCGACAACCAGTCGCGTGGACTTCCTTTGATCGTGGCATACTCTTTACTAAATTTACCGTAGCTCGTGCCTTAGACAGACCTGGTTCTATAGGCGATGCTATCGCTCAAGTCATATACTTTATACGATGAGCCTTGTTCTCAAGGGACTACGCGACTTGACAACCGCAGATTGAGCGGGACAGTGCTAGAAATGGCTTAGATCGACCGACACAACTTTGCCTAAATTATTTGCGGAACGACTTGACGAGCAAAGGCTACGCCAAGCTTCGCATCAAGGGAACGTGCCGTGCACGCGTTCGACTTGAACAACCAAGTTTTCGGGTGCCTAGACTTAAGCCAAAGCCGTGCAAGACGACTTAACTCACGGGACATGCAAAGGCTATGCCAAGCCTTGGACGACGGGACCGTGCATGCTTTATTAAGCATTCATGCGGCGACGCCTATGACTTAGGCCAATTCGAGCGTTGGGGCAAAACGACGGGACCGTGCATGCTTTATCAAGCATTCACGTGGGCGACGCCTATGACTTAGGCTAATTCGAGTGTTGAGGCAACTTAGCAACTTAGGCCAACTTCTTTCTTCCCAGCCGTAGGATGAAGGATCGAATGTTATTTTCAAAACACGCTGAGCAAACTTCTAAGCAGACCGTGGGAC
The DNA here is from genome assembly GCA_029216955.1 of Iris pallida. Taxonomy (NCBI): domain Eukaryota; kingdom Viridiplantae; phylum Streptophyta; class Magnoliopsida; order Asparagales; family Iridaceae; genus Iris; species Iris pallida. The sequence goes on along the minus strand of JANAVB010041816.1, from coordinate 2,632,406 downwards.
CATTTTCCATGTTCTAAGGCATTCCGATCCGTCGGGATTATTCCCTTAGCTATGTGGATGCGTCTCTTTTATTATCAAGCCTAACTTGTACAAGTTAAAAACATGCGAGTTATTAAGTGAAGGCTAAGATGAGGCAAGTTCACCGAAACTACCCCACTTGAGCGAGGAGTCGCCTCAACTGAGCGGGCCTTCGAGCAGCCGTTGCAAGGCTAAGACCGAACGCCGTCGGCATTTTGATTCCTCCGATTGACTTTACGGGACGGGGCACTACAAATTGTCCCGAGATGGCTGCCATGTAAGAACTCGGGAATCCATTCTCTCCATACAATCGTTACTTTATTTAACTTAATAGTCACTATGTTAATTGAAATCTTATGCCGTAGATCATGGTCATTCAGAATGAGTACTTTCGTACAGAGTACGATATGTATAACTCTACAACGATGTCCGTGCGGTTAGGTTGTAGGTCTTACATAGCGTAATACAGCAATCAAACCTAGCCACGGAATAATCATCCCTTGACTGTAAGGTACACATGCTGTTTTTGTAGAAAATAAGTTGAAGTCTGCACGTATCCATATGCCAATGTTCGGGATCGACTAGTCGATTGCAATGGTTCATGGTTAATATATGAACGTGTCTCATTCAATTCGCTAAGACGACTAGCCAGTATTTTAGTTCCAACTAGGAATGCATGATCAATCATTTAGTCAAGGTAACAATCAATGTCAATTCGTGACAAAGCATGAAAGTCAAACTAGTATTTAGTATGGTCGAGTCTATAACTCTCAGGGTTAAGTTTCAGTCATACTGGGTATCCATAAACCAATCGAGACACAGTGTACACTCCACACAACAATATATATTAAAATATTAACATATCAAGATTATATCGAGTTCATGTCAAAAAGGCGTAAGAATATAATTAGGGGTGCCATGCGCCCAATAAAGGTGAATCTAGGACAATGGATGCCAGGACCATACTGCGCTGGGCAAGGGGGTAAGATGCGCTAGTGCTAGGAAGCCTCCAGGCAGGGGAGTACGCCAAAGGAGTACGCCAAGCCAAGGAGTACGCATAAAAGAGTACGCCAAGCCAAGGAGTACGCGTAAAGGAGTACGCCAAGCCAAGGAGTACGCGTAAGGAAAATACGCATAAAAGAGGTACGCGTAAGGAATAAAGTTTACGCGTGAAAGAAGTACGCCAAGCCAAAGGAGTACGCGTAAAGGAATATGCCAAGCCAGAGGAGTACGCGTAAAGAAAATACGCCAAGCCAGAGGAGTACGCGTAAAGGAATACGCCAAGCCAGAGTACGCGTAAAGGAGTACGCCAAGCCAGAGGAGTACGCGTAAAGGAATACGCCTAGCCAGAGGAGTACGCGTAAAGAAAATACACGTAAAACAGTATTGATTTGCGTAATCCAGATTTTACGCTGACATGAATAAACGTGGGCGTAGAGTTTGATACTACGTTGGCACGAATAAACGTGGGCGTAAGGAACCTCCAGAACTCCAAATTCTATGAAACCCTCAATCTAAGCCAAAAATGGAACTTCCATAGATCAAAATAGGGTATAACACAAATCTCAACAACCTGGAACGATTAAAACTTGAAAATAAGGAAGTTTGATAGATCAAAACCACCAAAATCCGAAAATGACAAATTTCTAGATCTACAAAAATAAAACTTCAAAATGCAAAATGTCAAGTTCTAAATTATCTTAGAATCACGAGAGGAAGATAAATGAACCATAAAAATGGGTTCTCATATGGAAGCAAGATGCACTTGCCTAAGCTCTTGGTAGGTGGACAGAGTTATGAGGAAGAAGAAGGAGAGTAAATGAGAATAAGTGAAGAGAGAGAAAGTAGTTGGGCTTTAAATGGAAATGGTGGTAGGTAGGGGGTTGGGTTCATGATGAACCACCCTAAACCAAAACAAACCAACCCAAGCCGAACCCAAGTCAAAATAAACCAAAAGCTAAGCAAAAGTAGAAAATAAAATACAAAAAAATAATTAGCATAAAAATTAAAGGAATTAAATACAGAACTAATGCATGATAAATATTAAATAAATACATTCAAGCAGTACACGTATTAAAATACGTATTCTGGGAACGGGGAGTGACATCCAGCCTACGCTTGGTTAAAGCGTAGTAAGCTGTTCTAGGAGATAAACAAAATGGTACTAAGTGTGCAAACAGACATATATTAAAGTATTTTTAAGAGTTCATCACCACACAACATCTATTGACGAAAACAAATAAGTTTTATAGTTTATTACACTTTCAACGTAAGAACTGGAGACAAGGCCCAGTAACCAAGTAAAACTTGTAACAACTCAAAGTCTAAGTCTAAAACAGGAAAGATAACTAAGCAAGGTTCTCCGCTGGGGCCCCTTCTGGAGCAAAGGCCAGGTCCTCTAAGGCAGTCCCGTAGTAGGTATCACATAATATTTTCTCCTTAGATAGTGTACCTACAACTTATCCTGTCAGGACGGAAGCAAGTACTGATTCTATAAATAGAATATACTAAACATGGAATGAAAAGAGATGTAATAACAGAAAATCATGACATATCACAATCTATCATTTCAAGGATACGTTTGTCATGGTGACACATGTTGTCACACTCACTTTTCAATTTCAAGGGTATTTTAGTAATTGTTATTTAATTCAATTTTTATGATTTTTATTTGAATTTTTATCTATTTATTAATTGGATTGCTTGCAGTGTGATTTGATTGGTTGCAGACTGGTGACTTGGTAGTTTGACCTTAGCCAACCATGACCTAGAACCTTTATGCTATATCATAAATTAGATTTATTATCATTATAATTAATTTAGATTTTATTAGTAAATTTTTAGAATGATTAATTAATTTTTAGCCATTTTGGCCTTTCTGTGATTTTCTGAATATGTTGACTTATGATTGTGCTAGCAACTGGTTTAACCCTAGTGGACTTGTATAGGGGCCTAACCATACATTAGAATTTTTATTTTCATTTTTAGAATTTAATTTGTGCATTAGATTATTTTTTAAGGCTTTTAATTATTTAATTAGCCTTTTTGCATGTAGGCCTTTGAGCTTTTCGACTTGGGCCCATTTCTACTTGAGAAAGAGTTGTCCCAAGTGAAACCCTAACCCTAGAGAACCCCCTTGGCTGCCCAACAGCAGTACCCCCTCCCTTTGTTGCATTTATTTGTAGTTTGTGAGCATCCACGAAGAAACTCTAAGAGATCCAACTCTCCAAAACACTTTTTCCCTTCATCTGGAGTCTGTTTCTTCCCAAACAAACTCTGTTGTGCTCGTCGAGGAGAGGAGGATCTGCTGGACCATTTCTGGAGTGGAGACGGAAGGTTTTGCTCGAGGGAAATCGACCGACACGACAACCGAGGAGCCCCGATCATTGAGTTTTGACACTCAATAGGTAAAACCCTAATCTACCATTGCAAATCTGGTTTTCTTCATTTTTGCACCATATAGGTGTCCTAGCCTTGCCCACGAAATTTGGTAGGATTTCGACTCCGTTTGATGGAGGTATCGAGCCCGTGTCGGTCCCTTACGGCACGTGTTCGACGAAATGCCGTTTAGGATTGAAAGTTGCTATTTTTTGATTCTGACTTCATAGATGTTTAGATAATATCATTTCAATAAACTTTCGTGAAGATCGATTGGAAATCGATGACTTTTCAGCAACGTTTCGGACACGGACGCGCGTGCACGAGATCCCGTGCACGTCCTGCAGTCTGTGCGTCATCACTCGACGCACAGAGCTCCGTCTTGCGTGAAATTTTACGAGAACATAGGGGCAACCTCTGCCCACATGCCCGTAAAATTTCACGACGTTTAGTTGAGCGAGCGCGAAGAAATCGCGCGTGCACTGGTCAGCCACACTTTGCACTCGGGCTAATTTTTGTCGCGGAAACGGACTTTGTGCGCGCACACGACGCAGTGAAGACCCATTCCAGGACCCGGAACATGTCGACCTATACCTAGACGACCCGTAGGACGAATCCTGAGTCGCAGCGTGGCCCGACGAGCGAGCCACGAGGACGGAACCGCGTACACGAGGGCGCACGCGCAACAGGCCGGGCGGGTGAGGGGGCTGCGTGTGCCGTTTTGGCACATCGTGTTGTCGTGTCATCGTGTCCTAGACCTACCCTAGGACCCCCCCAGCTATGTGCACAAGCACGTGGCATTTCGTTGCGTGTGCGGCGCTCAAACGAGCGAGAACGCACGCGTACCACGCGGTATCGAGAAATTCCGATACGCGTTCTGTGGACATGATACGGACACGATTTTGAACCCGAGCGTACCCGAGCATATCACGTAGGTTGAGACCAGCGTGTATGTCACGACCTGCACCCGCTTTTCGGATACGAGACGTGTCCAAGCCAGCCTACGTCGCAGAGTCGGCGGTAGAGCGCTGTCAAGCCCGCAAGAAAATAAATGCCCAAAAATAAACATTTGCTGCTCATTCACATTTCTAATTTATTACAACATTTACAACATTTATATTTAAAGGAAATACAAAGTTTTATAATTAAAGAAAATGATACAATTGCTTTCTATTTCTAGGTTGGCCTCAGCATACCCAAATCTTCCCAGTGCTAAGAATGATCGCGGCTAAACCTGAAAAATGTTGGTTTCCAGTCAGGAATGGAACAAGTACACAAACCGACGACAATGCGAAAACATAATAGAATTAACAAGACATGAAAGTAGCATATGGAATATGAAAGCTAGTAAGAAAACTGATGACATGGCACGGTGGAAAAGTAAAAGAAAAAATAAAAGACATCTACCTATGTGGTGTGAAATACCTTTTAATACGTGAACGGCTGGGCTAATACGGCACATCATACGATGGCTATCGTTCAGTAATGGTACGGCTAACTCATACGTGAGTGTGTATGACTTAGCTATCGTTCAGTAATGTAATTGGGTCTGTTCACGTATTTACTTAGTATTTCCCCTCCCGACTACTCCGTGTGACGAGCGTGTCAACAAGCAGCAAGATATATGTATAGACATGAAATGAAAAGGCTACTATGAATCGGAAAGCAATCAGAAAGTGCACTTGTCTGAGGTCCTTAGCTGGAGAAACCAATAATACTATACCACTCAATGAGCCACAATCAGTCAACACATGTAGAAGTCTCCGGATGCTGAAATAAACAGTACTAACATTCTCAGAATAGTCAAATTATCTAGGATTGCCTGTCCTTAAGTCCAATTCTGGACACAGGAGCAAAACTATAATTTTGAGCAAAAACGATGTCCGCCATTGGACCCGCTTTGTACCGAAAAGCGTGCCAGAGTCAATAGTCTCTAAAGTCATCAAACTACATGTCTACGGATCCAATTTTCCGATACGAATCCAACCGTATGTCCAGAGTTGGATTCCGACGGGCCGTGCACAAAATCGTCCGTTGAGTGGGACCATGGGGCCCGCAAAACGATGATTTTATCAACAGTCTCAGAATCGGACCAAACTTGGCATACAGGACCAGAAAAATGATACGGTCCTGTTGGCACAAGTTTCTTCTCGATCTGACGAGCGTGCACAAAGTAATTGAGAAATTTGCAACGTGCACGATACGGTGAATTTCGACTGATACGCACCAAATTCGTCGCGCACACGCGACCAATTTGAATTCCGTTAAAGCCCACACGACCACGAAGCCGTTACGCAGCTTTCGATACTTTCGGTTCGTGTCCACGTTGCCCGGATTGGCGGGACGCACGTCGTGTGGATGAGTTTTCTATATTTTTACAGTTTTAAAAACATGTTTTTCTAGAACTTTGGATTCGAATTAAATAGCGTATGGTGCATGAAAAATTAAACTGCAAAGAGGGAGTTTGAGAGCTATATGTTGTTTACAAGCACTGTCAAGAAGTTTTCGAAAATTTATAATAGGTGGATTAGGAATTATCTCCAAATATGGGGGTTTAGATCGTCTCATGTTCTGTTTTGAACAGGATTTCCGCTCGACTTTGCGTCGATATTGTATACGGGTTTTCCTACGATTCTCAAAGTTATTTACTGGGATCTAAAGAGGGTTATGAGGGGTTCATACCAGAGTTCGTGTCTCGGAGTTTCGTTGAGAAACGAGGAAGAAAAGGAGGCACGAAGTGGCCATCATTGCTGCGACTGCTGTTGTCGATCCCCTGTTCTCGCACACGTGCGAGAAGGTTCCCTGGCCGATTCCGGCGGTCCTTGGCCATGCGCGGCGTGCCCCCGGCGGAGGGTGGGTTGCCGGACCCCGTGGTGGTCGTGTGGCGTCGGTGACGGCAGTTTAGGGTTTGGAGTTTGTCGATCGAACTCCCTCTCTCTGTTCTTATATACATCGGAATTACTTCAACTCCTCATTCAAACAGAGGATCAGGCTATGGGCCTATGGGTTTGGGATTTGCTGGTACTTAAATGGCTGAGCGGGAATGCAAGTGTTTCGACTGGGTTTTATTATAGCTGATGTGGGGTTTGATAGCTCATTTTAATGGGGCTGGCTGGGCTGAGCCTTGCCAAGCTGGGCTCTAGGGAGCTTGGGCTGGGGGGGTTCTCGGCCTGGGCTGGCCTGGCTTGGGCTGGGCCGGCCTGGGCTTTGTTATTTTTTTCCTTTTCTTTTATTAAACACTATTACATATATATTATACATATATACACTACACATTTGTACAATATATTTTTATATAAAATACACATATACTCATATATTTATATATATTCATATATACACATACCTCTATATATATTTATACATATAATCATTTATAGTTACTTATACTTATTTATAGCATTTAAAGAAAACAATATTAAATATATATACATATCAATATATATACATATCAATATATATATTCATAGGAATACTTATTATAATAATATCCATAAAAATATAATTAAAATACCAGTATTATCTATTCCTAAATTAGGGCCTATTTTGTAAATATGAATATTTATGTAAATAACATCTTTTGACGAAGATACTATAACCAAAAATAATAAAATAATATTATATAATAGTAACCACAATAACATTATATAATAATAACCTTGATGATAAAACAATAATAATAATAACAATAAATAATAATAATAATAATAATGAGAATAATAACGAAATTCAATAAAATGATAATGGTGTATATATATACCATTATATGTAGTCTAAAAATCCAAAAATGCACAAAGACTCATTTTATACCAATATCATTGAATATTAATTAATAATAATATTTATAATACTTAAAATACGAATGTTTAGAAATAATCATTAAATCATTTAAAACGGAATATAACACACTCATACCAAATTTCATCAACACGAATGTCGTTGGACGTACCGCATGACTACACGGGCTGAGGTTCGGTTCCAGTTTGACTAGTTTGGTGCGACCGGGTCACCTAGACGTCAAATAATATTAATAATGAATAATTAATTATTTATAATGGTCATGTCATAACTTGGCCTGGTTTTTCTAGTTAGGACATCCCTATGGCTAGGTTTCCCCGGGCATGGCTAGTACACTAGTCAAGGCACACTGCTACATCTCCCGTGCCACAAATCCTAGTCGTCTAGTACTTCAAAACTCAACCATGGTTAAAGTCGTCCACCGTAATAATAACTAAATAATTAATTCTAAAATTCTAAAAATCACAATTTAAATCAATTGAACAATAATCAAAAAAATAATTCAAGATTTCCGGGAAGGGGAGCTACAAATCTACCCACCTTAAAAATAATTTCGTCCTCGAAATTCTAATTTCTAATTATTCCTAAAAATTCAAAAGGAAGTCTACTATTATCTAAATCTCTTTAAATTTAATTCCTCAAAGTAGTTTACAACCTTCCCCTAGCAATTTTGTAACTACGAAATATCGAGAACTTCTACCCACCTTAGGTCACACTACTCCCTTGAAACACAGATCACCAAAATCATATAATCTTCTACTAGTGACCAATAATTCTACCAACAGATATCTAGGCATATGGCATCTAGGATCCTCTCCTATCTATCAATTACGAGTTTTCGTCTTTCCAATTAGTGAAAGGCAAAAACAATAAAGAGCTCAAGAGAGGTGTCACTGAATACAATTACGTGATTCAAAGGCGAATGTATAATTCAAACGGAATTGTCAAAGCAGTTGTGGATGAGATCCTAGAGACACCTACATCTCAATCCATGTAGGGTAAATAGATGAAGAGCGAACCAATTGTATCATGGTTGATCAGACCGTAATACAATGATTCTGATTAGACGATATGTTAGCGGGCGTCCCCAATAAACATGTATCTTGAATCAAGCTCGATAAAAGAGTAAGCTTACAAAAAGTAGGCTGTAATAGCAGCGTTGGTCCAGATAGTCAAAAATATAAGTAGGCGAGATTTTTGAAATGAGGCACAAGTAGTTCGAGTTCTAAGAGAATCAAAACCTTACGTGGTGTTATTGCTCATACAGTCTTCCTACTATCTTCCTATCAATAAGGCTTTGGTCGACTAATGAGTTATGGAACTCTAAATTCTATATTCTAGGTAAATCCTTGTTTCCGTGATTCAGATATGATAAGATATCAGGTACTCTACTCTATATTGACACAAGGGTATCTAAGATCTAAAGAGGTCAACGAGAACATAGTTTTAGCAATTCTCCACAACCTACGATTCCTAGAAATAATTTCACTTCTATGGGCTGTGCCTCGCCAGTGCGCTGCTGGCTGCAGTAAACCCACATTTTCCACTCTCAAATAATTGACGACAGTGCGCTGCTGTCTAAACTTTATGGGTTAACTAATATTCCTTTAACCGTAAGAATTCATGAGCCTCTAGAGATTCAAACAGGTTGACTAAAATAAAAGCATAGGTAACTGTCCTATCAGTCACAACACTTAAAATAAAAGAGTTAATATGGAGAAAATAACTAAAGACAAAATAGATACAAACATTCTAGTATTTATCTCATATGCATTTCTATGGTTGAGGGAAAATCTCAAAGCAATCTACCTCGAGATTCGCACCCGAATTGCAGAATCAGAAATTATAAACTAAATTCTTACAGCAAAAGAGAATTTAAAATAGACAATTCTAAATTATGATATGAAATTTATATCTAAATAGAGTAAAAGAAAACTGAACAGGTTATCAAGATCAAAGCCTTAATTATAGGTAAGCCTAACTTACCAAGTGAATAGTATGTCTACATGGGATCATATCGTCATATCAAAAGAAAGAGTGTGTCTATAGGGATCTAGCAAGCTATCTGAATTTAATACTTCTAAATTGTATGGCCTATCTAACAACCTTAACTACCCGATTAGTCAATTTAATAAGGGACCCTTATCCTAGTTGTTCTCTTAAATTATTTTAATCCTAGCTTGTGAATGAGCATTTCCTAGGCGCAGGCTCGTGGCAGTACGACTAATATGGTACTACCGCGAGTTCGCATAATTTGCGAAGACTGACCTGCATAGGCTACCACGAAAACTTGTCACGACCCGCACCCGCTTTTCGGATACGAGACGTGTCCAAGCCAGCCTACGCCGCAGAGTCGGCGGTAGAACGCTGTCAAGCCCGCAAGAAAATAAATGCCCAAAAATAAACATTTGCTGCTCATTCACATTTCTAATTTATTACAACATTTACAACGTTTATATTTAAAGGAAATATAAAGTTTTATAATTAAAGAAAATGATACAATTGCTTTCTATTTCTAGGTTGGCCTCAGCATACCCAAATCTTCCCAGTGCTAAGAATGATCGCGGCTAAACCTGAAAAATGTTGGTTTCCAGTCAGGAATGGAACAAGTACACAAACCGACGATAATGCGAAAATATAATAGAATTAACAAGACATGAAAATAGCATATGAAATATGAAAGCTAGTAAGAAAACTGATGACATGACACGGTGGAAAAGTAAAAGGAAAAATAAAAGACATCTACCTATGTGGTGTGAAATACCTTTTAATACGTGAACGGCTGGGCTAATACGGCACATCATACGATGGCTATTGTTCAGTAATGGTACTGCTAACTCATACGTGAGTGTGTATGACTTAGCTATCGTTCAGTAATGTAATTGGGTTTGTTCACGTATTTACTTAGTATTTCCCCTCCCGACTACTCCGTGTGACGAGCGTGTCAACAAGCAGCAAGATATATGTATAGACATGAAATGAAAAGACTACTATGAATCGGAAAGCAATCAGAAAGTGCACTTGCCTGAGGTCCTTAGCTGGAGAAACCAATAATACTATACCACTCAATGAGCCACAATCAGTCAACACATGTAGAAGTCTCCGGATGCTGAAATAAACAGTACTAACATTCTCAGAATAGTCAAATTAGCTAGGATTGCCTGTCCTTAAGTCCAATTCTGGATACAGGAGCAAAACGGTAATTTCGGACAAAAACGATGTCCGCCATTGGACCCGCTTTGCACCGAAAAGCGTGCCAGAGTCAATGGTCTCTAAAGTCGTCAAACTATATGTCTACGGATCCAATTTTCTGATACGAACCCAACCGTATATCCAGAGTTGGATTCCGGTGGGCCGTGCACAAAATCGCCCGTTGAGTGGGACCGTAGGGCTCGCAAAACGACGATTTTATCAACAGTCTCAGAATCGGACCAAACTTGGCATACAGGACCAGAAAAACGATACGTTCCTGTTGGTACAAGTTTTGTCTCGATCTGTCGAGCGTGCACAAAGTAATTAAAAATTTTGCAACGTGCACGATACGGTGAATTTCGACTGATACGTACCAAATTCGTCGCACACACGCGACCAATTTGAATTCCGTCAAAGCCCACACGACCACGAAGCCATTACGCAGCTTTCGATACTTTCGGTTCGCGACCACGTTGCCCAGATTGGCAGGACGCACGTCGTGTGGATGAGTTTTCTATTTTTTTACAGTTTTAAAAACATGTTTTTCTAGAACTTTGGATTCGAATTAAATTGCGTATGGTGTATGAAAAATTAAACTGCAAAGAGGGAGTTTGAGAGCTATATGTTGTTTACAAGTACTGTCAAAAAGTTTTCAAAAATTTCTAATAGGTCGATTAGGAATCGTCTCCAAATATGGGGGTTTGGATCGTCTCATGTTCTATTTTGAACAGGATTTCCGCTCGTCTTCACGTCGATATTGTATACGGGTTTTCCTATGATTCTCAAAGTTATTTACTGGGATCTAAAGAGGGTTATGAGGGGTTCATACCAGAGTTCGTGTCTCAGAGTTTCGTTGAGAAACGAGGAAGAAAAGGAGGCGCGAAGTGGCCATCATTGCTGCGACTGCTGCTGTCGATCCCCTGTTCTCGCACACGTGCGAGAAGGTTCCCTGGCCGATTTCGGCGGTCCTTGGCCACGCGCGACGTGCCCCCGGCGGCAGGTGGGTCGTCGGACCCCGTGGTGGTCGTGTGGCGTCGGTGACGACGGTTTAGGGTTTGGAGTTTGTCGATCGAACTCCCTCTCTCTGTTCTTATATACATCGGAATTACTTCAACTCCTCATTCAAACAGAGGATCGGGCTATGGGCCTATGGGTTTGGGATTTGCTGGTACTTAAACGGCTGAGCGGGAATGCAAGTGTTTCGACTGGGTTTTATTATAGCTGGTGTGGGGTTTGATAGCTCATTTTAATGGGGCTGGCTGGGCTGAGCCTTGCCAAGCTGGGCTCTAGGGAGCTTGGGCTGGGGGGTTCTCGGCCTGGGCTGGCCTGGCTTGGGCTGGGCCGGCCTGGGCTTTGTTATTTTTTTTCCTTTTCTTTTATTAAACACTATTACATATATATTATACATATATACACTACACATTTGTACAATATATTTTTATATAAAATACACATATACTCATATATTTATATATATTCATATATACACATACCTCTATATATATTTATACATATAATCATTTATAGTTACTTATACTTATTTATAGCATTTAAAGAAAACAATATTAAATATATATACATATCAATATATATACATATCAATATATATATTCATAGGAATACTTATTATAATAATATCCATAAAAATATAATTAAAATACCAGTATTATCTATTCCTAAATTAGGGCCTATTTTGTAAATATGAATATTTATGTAAATAACATCTTTCGACGAAGATACTATAACCAATAATAATAAAATAATATTATATAATAGTAACCACAATAACATTATATAATAATAACCTTGATGATAAAACAATAATAATAATAACAATAATAATAATAATAATAATAATAATAATGAGAATAATAACGAAATTCAATAAAATGATAATGGTGTATATATATACCATTATATGTAGTCTAAAAATCCAAAAATGCGCAAAGACTTATTTTATACCAATATCATTGAATATTAATTAATAATAATATTTATAATACTTAAAATACGAATTTTTAGAAATAATCATTAAATCATTTAAAACGGAATATAACACACTCATACCAAATTTTATCAACACGAATGTCGTTGGACGTACCGCATGACTACACGGGCTGAGATTCGGTTCCAATTTGACTAGTTTGGTGCGACCGGGTCACCTAGACGTCAAATAATATTAATAATGAATAATTAATTATTTATAATGGTCATGTCACAACTTGGCCTGGTTTTCCTAGTTAGGACATCCCTATGGCTAGGTTTTCCCGGGCATGGCTAGTACACTAGTCAAGGCACACTGCTACATCTCCCGTGCCACAAATCCTAGTCGTCTAGTACTTCAAAACTCAACCATGGTTAAAGTCGTCCACCGTAATAATAACTAAATAATTAATTCTAAAATTCTAAAAATCACAATTTAAATCAATTGAACAATAATCAAAAAAATAATTCAAGATTTTCGGGAAGGGGAGCTACAGTGTATGCCAAGTTTCGCGGGTTGATTTGGTGTATTTTGCGTTTTGAGTCGTTTTGTCAAAATTGGGTTTTTCGGGTTCAAAGTTTTGAATATAAATGTGATTTTTCGATCCTTGACTTTTTAGTCCGTATTTTCTGAATTGTTAGTTCATATATGATAATTAGAACTTGTGGGAACCAACTTTTGGTTTTGTTTCATAATTTTCCATCAATTATGAGTATATATGCTTTTCTATATATAGCTATGTATATATATATATATATATATATATATATATATATATATATATATATATATATATTATTATTTTTTTTTTATATATATATATATATATATATATAAAACATCGTTGAAATCTATTGCTAATAAATACATGTTGAGAATAGGTCGAGATGGTTTTAATTCTAGATTTGGATTCATTAAACCTATTTCAAAAACCATTGGTATTACTTTCCTTTTGAGCATTGTATATATATATATATATATATATATATATATATATATATATATATATACATATATACAGATAGTTTCTTGATTGTATATATATGTATATAATAATATATTAATTTGGGATATATCATAATTGTGTTTGCTGTTTTAATCTCAGAATTTACCTCATTTCAGTAAGCTCCAGGACACACCCACACACACCATCATTGTTAGAATTAAGGTTTGATTTGTATTGTATATACACATGTGTGTATATACCTATATGTATATATATATTTATTTAAGCTTGTTTATTCTCTTAGATTAGATTGTAGTTGTGTATATGACTATAGGAGCCCTAGGACAGATTTGATTTGTCATTTCTAGCTTAGTTTAGTCGAATTGGCCGACAAGTTGACCAAATTGACAAAAGTCAACTTTGGGTCAAACTTGATCCAATTCAACTCAAACGAACTCCGAATGACCTGAAATTTTGTGTATGACCTAGAAATTAGTAGACGGACCAGTTGACCCAGGTTTGACCATGTTTGACCAGCATTGACCAGGTTTGACCAGAGTTGACCGAGGGTTGACTTTGACCAAAATGGACCTAGAAGCATGTAGTCTTGCATTGTAGCTATTTCTCTTGATATTGTAGACTTGGTTGTGACATGTGTGTATTTTAAATAGGTTTACATTATCCCAGTTTAGTTACACCTCATCATCAGCAGTTCGATTTGCCAGGCGAGTACATTCTCTGATCTTTTCATACTTCTTTGGATATGTTCTCTTGTTATAGACTAGTATACTTGATGCTGATACGATGTTCACACGGATTAGTACCCTTTGGATCTTTTCATGCGATGTTATCCTCTCGGATACATCGAGTATGTCATGTTCATGTACTTTATCATGGCCATCATGTACTCCATGTATTCATATTTATCCATGTGCACTCATATGTTATTCATGTACACTTATGACCATATGAGCTCCATGTATACAGTAGTTGTTATCCATATGCAATAACATAACATGCATTGATCCTTGTGTATTTGTAAGCCCCTAGATTTCAAAAAATAGTTTTTTATAAATTTCAATAGTATTTATATACGGATACGTATTTTATAGTGTATTTCGTATTTTCTTGATTTTCGTAATGCTTTAAAATTTTTCCTAACTTATATATTTTTCCTTGGCCAGCATACCGCCGGTGTACTGGTGTATACCGACGACATACTGCCCGGACATGTTTTCTACACTTTAGATATTTTCGGTTTTTGATATTTTTGTGAATAGTGTTTCGGATATTTTCATGAATAGTATTTTCGATATTTTGATGAATAGTGTTTAAGATATTTTTGTGAATAGTGTAGATGCACTCTATTATCCAATGGATAATTGGTTTTGTTTGAATGGCCATGATTGACCTAGACTTTCACATGGATCACGATCTGACGGCTAAGATTAATTCCCCCTTCTATATATACCATTTCACTTTCTCTCTCCTCTCACTTTTCATTCTCTTCACTCTCTCTTCATTTCTTCTTCCTTTCTCTTCCCTTGGAGCTTGTTAGGAGCTTGGCCTTGAGGTCTAGAGTGTGGTTTCGTACCCCTCTTGGTGGTGGAGTAGAAGATTAGGCTTGGAGCTTAACCTAGGCAAGTGCATCTTGCTCATAAGTGACATGACCAGGCTATTATTTTGTTTTCCATAGAAACTAAAGTTTTATTGGCCTATAATATGCTTCTTTAAATTGTTAACATGTTTAGTATATAGCACTTTTGGTTTTGATCGACACTATTGCATAGATCTGAGTTTCTATATATGATTTTTGAGTATTTTGAGGTTTTGATCTATCAAATGTTTTGATTTGTGAAAACTAATACTTCCATGTTGTAGGAAATTCAATTCTATTCAATTTTGACTTTTAAAAGTCCGAATTTCGATTTAAAACGAAGTTTTTATGGCCGAAACAAGTTTTGAGTTCAAAAATCAACTTTCTGTGACGGTTCGGAAAATTCGTCGGAAATCCGCGAAAATCCGTCAGAAAATCCGAACTTGCTCCACAAAACTTGCTGTGACACTTCGGAAAATCCGTCGGAAATCCGTAGTAATCCGCCGGATGATCCGGTAGGCTGTTTTTGAATTTTTATATATGTTTTAAGTACTGTAAAAATCTGGAAAAAATTGTATTTAAATATTATGTTAATTTAGCTAATTTATTATAATTTTTTCAGCATTTAATAAGTACTTTTGGTATTTAATAAAAATAGGAAAATAGAGCTCATTTTCAGGATACATATGTTTGTTGATTTTTAATAAATATTTATGAAGGTTTATAAATTCCAGAAAAATTAGTATAAATTTCTATAATTAACAAGGATCATTTTGGTACTTTATTTCATGAAAAATTGAGCTTTTTGTCTATCTCAAAAATTGTTGGAACACAATATACAGTTTGATTTATTTATTGAATAGTTACGACTTGCAATATTTTGTGTTGTTTTAAGTTATTGTAGTATTGGACCACCCCCTACACTAGTGTAAATATCCTAGAAAGTTAGTTTGGATATAGTGTCGCCCCACATTGGACTTGGAATTGACCGGAGTTGACCAGTTGACCAAAATCAACTATAAGTCAACCTCTGACCCAGTTTGTCTTAGTTTGCCCTAGTTGACCTAGACATTATAGTATGTCTTTTCACCCTGATTAGCTATTGTATTATCTCATCTTTAGGACTGTGGCTTCACTCCGAGCCTTGATTCATATTGATAGCAGGATCCCAGGCAAGTACATCTACAAACTCATTTACTGTCTTTTAATGCTAGAACATGTATTAACCCTGTTAAAATACTGATCCTTGAGGTAGCAAGCTATGTCTTCACATGTTGTATTACTTATAGTACCTGACATGCCTAGGACAGTTCTTATATCTTCACATGTTTCTTACTAGTTCTCAGTACATGTTTCACCATGCTTATATTACTCCCAGTATCTCTCACATGTTTTTATCGTTCTCGTATCTCTCACATGTTAGAATATGGGTTATGGGGAAACTGACAGTTGAGTACGTGATCACGACCCCCTTCTCCGTACGTATGTACCGAGCAAAGTTTTATTTATATGAATACTGCACCGTAGGCCTTATCTCAAAGTAGATTTGTACGTATGTACATCTGTCGTCGTTTCACTTGTACGAAAGTACATTTCATTATGTGCCCCAGCACATTGTACATCTATTGACCGATCACGTACCTGCTACAGTTTTAAACATTACATATACATCTGTCTCTATGACATATGTATCATTGCCATGATAGATTATGAGATATACCATGATTCCAGATATGCCATGTTCCCCTATGTTACTATAATACTGTGATCCCAGTTGTACCATGATTCCATGTTCCAGTATTTCCTGTTTTATAGATTTATCACACCATGTTTCTTGTTGTACATCTCTTTCATTATATGTTCAGTACTTTAGTTGTAGAGGTTGTACTTGCTCTCGTCCTGACAGGATAACGTTGTAGGTATACTTTCCGAAGAGAAAATGCTATGTGTTACATGTTATGGCACTGATTTTGAGGACCTGGCCTTAGCTCTAGAAGAGGCCCCAGCGGGGAACCTTGCTTAGTTATTTTTCTTGTGTTTTGAGACTTAGACTTTGTCTGTACTTATATTTGGATACTGGACTTTGTCTCCTGTTAGATACTTTGGAAGTGTATTATTAAGTCTGTATTTGTTTACCTTCGCTTATAGATGATGTGTTGTGATGAACCTTTAAATGTGATTCTAGAACTGTTAGCAGCTTAGATCCTTTATTGTCTATTCTTAGAACAGCTTACTACGCTTTAACAAGCGTAGGCTGGACATGGCTCGGCCCGGCCCAATAATTTGGGTAACGGGTCATGACATGTTTTTAGTGGCGGCCCATGCAGGTCTCGACTTAAGTTGTTTGGTTACGTTATTGTACCAAGCATGCCTGCAATTAGGATCTAGGACAACTTGTTAACACTAGGGATAAACATTTAGAACACCTAGAGGATATCTAGGATTGCAACATAGGAGAACTCATCACAGCATAGGACCGTTAACTGTATTTAGTCTCTTGCTTGAATTCAGTGGGTCAATTTTGACCAGGATAGTACCCCTTGGGATGACCCCTGAGGATCTTACTCTAATCTTATCTCGAAATCTGTTTTCACCTGTTTTATTTGCTCTCCTCTAAATTCGTTGTTGAATTTAATTCCTGATTTTCGTTGTTGATTTTGATCTTGCATCATAATAAATTTTGTGGATTGAATTATGATATATCCTGATAAGGTAAACGTCTGCTTTAGTTACGGAGTTTAGAATTTATCGCAGCCATATTAGCTGGTATGACAAAAACATAGAACCTGATTTTGGATATACTATCCTATTCATAGAATTTAGATTTTCTCGCAGCCATACCGGTTGGCGTGGCGAGGATTCTAGATAACATGATTAGAAGATGTATACCTTAGTTTTGACTCTATCGTTTATTACATATAAGCTTACTGGTATGGCGAAAATTCTGGCAACATGATTTCAGGAAGACGTGTATGGTTATCAGATTGTATCTTAACTTGGTTTACTTTATTATAACCGAATGAGCAGGAATAAATCCTTATTATCATTCTTCCCCGTCTTGATTAACTCTGTTCTATCTACATCTACAACTAGGATTATAGGTTCTCTAGGACTCTCCAACAGAATTGCTTTTATGTTATCTTTTTGGACATAATTATTTTTGCGTTCCATCTTTCCTATAACTTGACTAAACCCTTCTTCGTTAACCTTTTGGGTAATTCTTCTCGTTATGCATCTCGTTGTCTTCGTACCATTCTTGGAGATATTCCAATAAACTTTTCTGTCTTGCTTGACCTTTAACTTGTTTGGACACTGTTATGGATTGCTTGACCCAGTCTTAGGACTTATTACCTTCTATTTGATAGACGACCGAAATAGCCAAACCTTGTTAACTGATTCTGTAGTATAACTATAAATGTATTGTGTGATTGTGATAAATACTTTTCCTAAGGATTGCTTAGATCAAGCTTATGGGACAAGTATGGGTGACTGACTATAGTAGACTTGGAAACCATTAAGAACGATTGTATTGATAGTATGACTTAATTAAAGGGTATCTAAGATGGAATAATGAGATATTATATTGTTGTGACTATGGATTGAGGATTAGAATCATGTGCTTAGCAGTTTGAGGATTTAGCATTTGTAGAATTTTGGTGGGTTATCTATAGCTAATTACATGTGATTATAGGGTATATCGATATGTGGAATGATATAGAATAAGTTAGAATGAGATATAATATTGCGTACGAGACCGGGAAGATATCAGTTAAAACGACAAAGAACGAGGCAAAGACATATGTACATTGGTAATTAATAAATCGGGAGTTTTGAAATCGAGGATTTATATTCGGAGGACTTGTTGAGTAAAAAGAAGAAGGGTCTACGCCAAGAATAAGAATTGAATGTATGATTTCAAGGAGAAGCTGTAGGAAAGGATTGGCGACAAATAATGCAAAGGGCCTGTGGATTGATATAATAAGGATAATTAGGATATGATAAGGAAATCAAGTAATTACAATTGAGGTTGGAAATATGATTGATGATTAAGTATTTTAGGCTTGTACGCATACCCAGAGAATGACCTATAGTTTAGGGTATACATAAAGGTTCCATGTTAGTATGGAAGATTTTAAAGGATACATGATGTAGTTTATGATAGAAGGACTTAGTTGAACCTAAACCAAAAAGATTGTAAAGAGAAACGGAAGAGATGATTACAAGGGTAGCAGATTGAGTATCGTAGCCAGAGCAGCTAAATATTATAGTTTGACCTATTGGATGATTTTTAATTTCGAGGACAAAATTTTTCAAGGAGGAAAGATTTGTAAGCCCCTAGATTTCAAAAAATAGTTTTTTATAAATTTCAATAGTATTTATATACGGATACGTATTTTACAGTGTATTTCGTATTTTCTTGATTTTCGTAATGCTTTAAAAATTTTTCTAACTTATATATTTTTCCTTGGCCAATATACCGCCGGTGTACCGGTGTATACCGACGACATACCGCCCGAACATGTTTTCTACACTTTAGATATTTTCAGTTTTTGATATTTTTGTGAATAGTATTTCGGATATTTTCATGAATAGTGTTTTTGATATTTTGATGAATAGTATTTAAGATATTTTCGTGAATAGTGTAGATGCACTCTATTATCCAATGGATAATTGGTTTTGTTTGAATGGCCATGATTGACCTAGACTTTCACATGGATCATGATCTGACGGCTAAGATTAATTCCCCCTTCTATATATACCATTTCACTTTCTCTCTCCTCTCTCTTTTCATTCTCTTCACTCTCTCTTCATTTCTTCTTCCTTTCTCTTCCCTTGGAGCTTGTTAGGAGCTTGGCCTTGAGGTCTAGAGTGTGGTTTTATACCCCTCTTGGTGGTAGAGTAGAAGATTAGACTTGGAGCTTAACCTAGGCAAGTGCATCTTGCTCATAAGTGACATGACCAGGCTATTATTTTGTTTTCCATAGAAACTAAAGTTTTATTGGCCTATAATATGCTTCTTTAAATTGTTAACATGTTTAGTATATAGCACTTTTGGTTTTGATCGACACTATTGCGTAGATCTGACTTTCTAGATATGATTTTCGAGTATTTTGAGGTTTTGATCTATCAAATGTTTTGATTTGTGAAAACTAATACTTCCATGTTGTAGGAAATTCAATTCTATTCAATTTTGACTTTTGAAAGTCCGAATTTCGATTTAAAACGAAGTTTTTATGGCCGAAACAAGTTTTGAGTTCAAAAATCAACTTTCTGTGACGGTTCGGAAAATCCGTCGGAAATCCGCAGAAATCCGTCGGAAAATTCGAACTTGCACCACAAAACTTGTTGTGACACTTCGAAAAATCCGTCGGAAATCTGCAGTAATCCGCCGGATGATCCGGTAGGCTGTTTTTAAATTTTTATATATGTTTTAAGTGCTGTAAAAATCTGAAAAAAATTGTATTTAAATATTATGTTAATTTAGCTAATTTATTATAATTTTTTCAGCATTTAATAAGTACTTTTGGTATTTTATAAAAATAGGAAAACAGAGCTCATTTTTAGGATACATATGTTTATTGATTTTTAATAAATATTTATGAAGGTTTATAAATTCCAGAAAAATTAGTATAAATTTCTATAATTAACAAGGATCATTTTGGTACTTTATTTCATGAAAAATTGAGCTTTTTGTCTATCTCAAAAATTGTTGGAACACAATGTACAGTTTGATTTATTTATTGAATAGTTACGACTTACAATGTTTTGTGTTGTTTTGAGTTATTGTAGTATTGGACCACCCCGCTACACTAGTGTAAATATCCTAGAAAGTTAGTTTGGATATAGTGTCGCCCCACATTAGATTTGGAATTGACAGGAGTTGACCAGTTGACCAAAGTCAACTATAAGACAACCTCTGACCCAGTTTCACTACAAGAAAATATGGTTTATGTGACATGTACAGTTGTCACAGAAGTTATAAAACTCGTCACAACACATCTTCTGTGACGAGTCCAGTGACGACTTATTTTTGTAGCATATACCTTCGTAGCTAAAAGTATAAGTGACGACCAAACGTCGTTGTCACAAAAAGTTCTCTACTGTGACAAGAATATGTTGTCAGTGATAGTATACTTTCTGTGACAACAAATGCGTCACTAAAAGTATTATAAGTGACGCACGGTATTGTCACAATAGCATTTTATTGTAATTAAAAATAAATATATATTTTTTAACGAGAAAATAAAAATTATTTTCGTGACGACATTTGATGTCACAAAACAATTTTAGTAACACTTTTATTGTTGTCACAATAAACAAATATGTTTAGTGACAAGTACATGTCATCATTGTAACACATGCAGTAACACGTTTATTGTTGTCACTGTATACGGATATGTTTAGTGAAGGTAAATGCTGTCACCGTAGTGTACACTTTATATGTTTGGTGACAGATCAATATTGTCACGAGTATTTTTTTTTGTCATTTTTATTATACATTGAAATACAAGAACACACAATACAATATCACACAATTTTTGTAGAAGAGGGTATGCATGATTGTGCTCATCTTCCAAGAACCCCCATCGACTTTCCAATGTAAACCAGAACTAACATTCATAAATTCTAAAAGGCATTTATATAGGCGACTAACTCAAAGTAATTATAAACACCAACAACATGAAAAGTAATTATATCAATTCTCAAAAGTAATTATATTGCTCCTCAAAATTCAGTACATATAACATAAAGAGAAGTAATATTTAGTACTTAAAAAATAAAGAGTATCCAAACTAGCTGGTACATAAACCTAGAGTAATCTATAAATATAAACTGATGATCAATTGCATATGCAGCTCTTGTCTTGGTGATGATCAATCTTTAATGACCTGCATAAATTAATAAAGGTAATGTTTAGAATGTTACGTAAGTATATATATATACAAGAAAAAAATTGTCAATAAAACTTAATCGTTCATGTCATACAACCTTGAGGCACTACAAAAAAAACCCTTTTGTAACGCTTATAAAACATGGTTTGCCTATTCCTAAGTTGGCTTGGTTAGCAACTACCTAGGCTTCTCTATGTATCCATTTCAAGATGATGATGAAAGTGGTTCACTTTTATTGAAGAACAATCATGGGGGATCCTTAAATTTTTCGGGAAAGGATTTCGGTGATAAGAGCTCTAAAGAATATGGGAAGAAATTCCTCCATATTTCATCACCAAGTACTAACTGCCAGAAAAAATAGCCCCATAATGTCAATAACTCTAGCTGAACTCAAGTTTACAAGTTGAGTTTGTCAAAAGAATAATAAATTAATAAGGGCTTCTAATTTGCTTAATTATCAGCAGTACTTCTAAAAAAGTGAAATACATCATATTTCCTAGCTAGATGCTTCTACTAAAGAATGCCTGCAACAGCATACCAGCAATACTTCAAAAGTCCTAATATTTCCTGTAGGCAGTTAGTATTTCTGTATGCATCTGAAAGAAATTATGTTCCAGTGCCAACTCAGTCAACAAAAGTAAGAAGCGAACATGCATAAATCAGACGAGAGATACAGTAGCTCACATGGATATTAAAAATCATAGGAAGCTGAAGTAGGCAACAATTTCCTCAATTGAAATACCTGATCAAATACACAAATTCATAGTTAGCACAAGTTTCAATTAAGGTTCGCAGTATCAGAATCAGAATCAGACTGAGTTCCGGGATCGGCAATATGACAGTTTCGGATCGGAGTATCATATTTTTTTGGTAATCTATTAAGGGACTTTGTCAATATAAGAAGTATCTGCAAAGACATCAAAGTACAGAAAATGATGAGTAAGACATGGGTTGCAGAAAAATGGCTACACAGTAAGGTCGCATAAGACTGATTGATGAGTAAGACAAGATTGACACCTCTTGTTCAGTATGTTCGTTCTTCAATACCTGGTCATAGATAAGCTCCAATTGTCCTTTCAAAACCTCATATGGCTCTTCAGTACAGCATATACAGACTAAATATATGGGGCCTTTCACTAGGAAAATCACCTGAACATAAAACAAATCATATAAATATTAGAAACCAGCCATGGGTTTACCTATTAGATTGATAGCACAGTCCAATTTCCTTTTCATCCATTCAAAGTCAGGAAAAGATAAAAAAGCTGAATTTACACCTTTTTCTCAGTTACTCAAACCATTTAAAAATGCCAAAAGGCAAGAGAATTCAAAAAAGGATATGTGGTGTCATGATCAATAAAACTTATTTATAGTAATGCAATTTTGTCATTTTTATGCATTTCATAATTGGAAATATATTTGCTAAACCTCTTGGATGACCCAAGAAGCTCTCGAGACCAAATATGTTGGAGCTGATTACATTACATAAAATGTAAAGATAGCAATTTATCATTTAAACCATAAGCAGTCAATAAGGACCTTGTGCTAGCAAACTCGCATCTTTTAAAAAGAGTGAACAAAGTATTTGGTCATCCTAATCATCTGGAAACTTAATCTATAAACACTAGAACAAACTGCAAAGAAAAACATTTGGGTTATCCATATAAAAACTATAATATACATGGTGCAACGATATTGTAGCAGCATAAATTGGATGGCCACTTTGAGTGTTCACCAACACTGCCAACTGAAAACAAGGGGAAACACAAGTGATAGAAGCAACCAGGTCAATAAGATGGACATGGATTAATCTGAGAGGAATTCCACAAATATTTAGCAAGATTCAGCTAGCGAACACAAGAATGCAAGCTGACATGATGTTTTCCAGCTCTTACAAATTTGACAGGGTCTCCGCTGGAAAAGAACAATACCTTATCAAAGATCTTTTGAAAATATCCAGACCAGATTTATACAACAATAGTGTTGCCCAAGAAGCTGGTACCAACCAGATATATAACACATGTTGGTACCCGGCAAATAAGATGGTTGTAGTAGCATACCCATTCTCCACAAAAGAAATGATGGCTTGTAAGGTTGCTGAAAATCCTGCTAATTTATGTTCATCACCATACCTGAAAGAACATCAAAGGTGCTATATTAAAAAGTGCACAAGTTTCAACGAAAATGGCAATAAGGATACTCCCATTCTACCTCAACTAGCAGCAATATTTAAGGTATACCTAGAGTATATTGGCTTTCCGGAGTGACTCAACACAAAA
Organism: Iris pallida; assembly: GCA_029216955.1. NCBI lineage: Eukaryota > Viridiplantae > Streptophyta > Magnoliopsida > Asparagales > Iridaceae > Iris > Iris pallida. The sequence continues at coordinate 2,608,321 of JANAVB010041816.1, read as the reverse complement.
AAGTGTTTCTTTCGCTTTCTCCATGAAACCGAAGCATCATCCTGCACTTCATTTACCAATCGAGTGTCACATGACTGAAACTCCAGTACATACAGAGGCTAAAGCATAATATTATGATGATCAACATGTTTATAAACAATAGATCTGTTTTTGTGTACACAAAAACTTCAGAGCGGAGGACATTCTGAGACCAATTGTCTGTAGGATAAATGAAAATTTGATTTACTCTTTCAAACTAAAGGAACAACATATAAAACTTGATTTACTAGACTCAGCAGACCGATCCATAAGGTCCTTTCATAACAAACTCTTCATGTGAAGTAGCAAAAATAATATTATGATGATCAACATGATTATCCCCGAGAAGGATGATAATATCCCAAGTATAGCAGTAGAAGTCTTCATGTGAAGTAGCAAAAATAATCGAAGAATCCAAGTAGCAAATAGTTACTGCCACACCCAGGAAACCCCACACAAGTACACACATGTTCTGAAAATAGGTTGCACACGAGGAACAAACTCAAGCCTGCATACATAAATAGACACACAGGAAAACCCAAATAACTGATACATTCATGTATCTGTCCTCTAGTTAACAGACTGTTTCCCTCCAAATATATATATATATATATATATATATATATATATATATATATATATATATATATATATTACTCACAGGAATTGCCCTGCCCGACACTAACTTCCCCCAATCCTGTGCCTACACTTGACCCAAGTTTTCTTTTACTGATACACATGTTTCTGTCTAATTGGCACATACCCACACAAGAATCCCCCTATGAAAACTGGTACCTACTGCCACTGTGCCACACCCAGGAAACCCCACACAAGTACACACATGTTCTGAAAATAGGTTGCACACGAGGAACAAACTCAAGCCTGCATACATAAATAGACACACAGGAAAACCCAAATAACTGATACATTCATGTATCTGTCCTCTAGTTAACAGACTGTTTCCCTCAAATATATATATATATATATATATATATATATATATATATATATATATTACTCACAGGAATTGCCCTGCCCGACACTAACTTCCCCCAATCCTGTGCCTACACTTGACCCAAGTTTTCTTTTACTGATACACATATGTTCTGTCCAATTGGCACATACCCACACAAGAATCCCCCTATGAAAACTGGTACCTACTGCCACACCCAGGAAACCCCACACAAGTACACACATGTTCTGAAAATAGGTTGCACACGAGGAACAAACTCAAGCCTGCATACATAAATAGACACACAGGAAAACCCAAATAACTGATACATTCATGTATCTGTCCTCTAGTTAACAGTCTGTTTCCCTCCAAAAATCTGTGCACAAGTTAGAACACTACCAATTGTCCAAACTGTAGAGGCATTGGCCCGACTGATACACACACAAACAGTCTACTGATGTGGACTGAAACTCTCAATTCCTACACTCCCCCACACATGAATATTTACAAACATACAGGAATATATATATATATATATATATATATATATATATATATATATATATATATATATATATATATAGGACACCGTCCCCTACATGTTTCAGTTTCCATTTTATATTTCCAATTTTTTCCTCTAATTACTCTATTTCTTGAATAGTCAACAACAAAATGTTGTCCTAAGTTGTAAGTTAATGGCTAACTAAGAGGTCTTGAATTCAAGTTTCATTATAAAACTTGTAGAAATTTATACCAAGTAAACATTTCATAAGACTCCATCCATGACATGTGTTTATGTGGAGGCGGATATATGGACCTCCAATAGTGGTCTAGGTGGAGCCAAATTTTCTCATCGAGTAGGCATCAGAGGCGGATATGAAGGTAAATATTTATGGTGGAGGATGAGGTTTCAACCTCAAAATCGAATCTGATCCACTTACATCCTTAAACGTAACCACCATACCGACTCCATTTGCATCCTTATTTATGCCCTATTATTTATTTTGATACGCCTTTGGGGTATATTTGGCAACCACAAAGTAGAACAACAACTAGGAGGTAGTAGAATACTTGGTTGTGACGGGGAAAGTGAGGGAAAGAAAGAGAAAATGAAGATGTTTCATGTAGAAATGTGATCTCATTCACAAAGGATTAAGTTTCATTTTACTTTCATTTCTCTTGTTTCATTTTCCTTTCATTTTCCTTTGATATCCCTAGCTGATTTAATTGCTAAAATATAGCCATAAAGTGCATATGCAAATCTCATTCAAATAAATAACATTCGTTCCTACTAACAATCAATCGGTCATGAAAGAGACAAGCCATACTCAAGATTGGAAGGGAACGGATAGACCACACCAAGCCTCGGAGCGATCGGTTCGCCGGCAGACACGGAACACTTTGAAGCCGAAAAGGCAGGAGGACCTCCAGAACCCTTCGCACCCCGCCCTGCCTATCCTCTCCACCACCAACACCTTCTCTAAAAATCTCAGCCTGTTCACCTGGGCCTACGCTTGGGACGCCAACGCCTCGTCGCTAAAATCAACAAACACATGATTCCTCAACCTGTATTTCTTATATTAGTCACTTATCCTTGAACCGAGGAGGGGGACAAGTATGAAATAATTACTTGTTGCTGGCGCAGGGCGAACGATAGAGGCACCGAAGCGAGCAAGGAGATGGGACAGGACGTCGTGCGGGATCGATTTTGTGAGGTCTATAACGAGCAAGGTTCCAGTTGCTCCCTCCGGGACCAGGACTGAAGACATCGACGACAACGACGAAGGAGGGGGTTCTTGGTTGGGGTTTTACGTAGCTTGTGGTTGATGAAAGTAAAGGAGAAAGTTATCCTCCATCCCTACAAATTAGCTATAAAAAATTCAGTAAGTAGATGAGGAATTTAAGCATAGAGACATTTCATCGAACATGTTGGCTGCATTGTAGACAAGTCACAAATCCATCCTGCGCAAGGCATTTGAACAACTAGGTTAGTTAATTGGCCTCTGTTCCTTGGGATAGAGAGATCAACCAACATGCTCTTTCGTTCCGCCTCCCTCGGGTGGAAAACGATGCATATAACAAAAGTAGACAACAACAACAAAACTCAAAAAAATTATGAAAGATTCATAAATCTGATTCAGAGACTCAGACATGCGCTGCATTAATTCCTTCAAAATCCGCTTTGAAACCACCGATCACAAACATCAAGAAACGACAAGCGAATGTTTTGATCACTTAAACTCTAGAAGTAGATCGAATCGACTAAGGAAACCCTAATAAAATCGAGAAAAAGAGAGAAAATTTGGGAAATTTGAGAGGAATTTTGTACCACTTCATATCCGACTGCTTCTTCCTCCATAACAGTGGTGATGGTGGCGTGGCAGTGGTGATATCGACGGTGAGGGTGGTGGTGTCGGAGGCGGAGAATAAGGAAAGAGAATCTCTGGCTCAGGATGACTTTAGAAGAGGGGAAATACAGGCGGGATGTGAAATTTTAGAAGAGGGAATCTCAAATTTTTATAATTTTTTTTCCTTTGTCACACTTATAACCATTCCTGCAAAATAAACTAAATAAAAAATACAAAGTATATATTTTTGTAACGGTTATTTAATTATTGTCATGGTAATCACCATTACTAACTTGTAACGGTATTAACCGTTACGAATTGGAAAAATAAAGTGTGACAAATTATTTGTTTTGGTGTAGTGTGTGTATATATATATATATATATATATATATATATATATATATATATATATATATATATATATATATACTAACAGGATTCCAAATTCGGTTGGAGACTTGCGAATATTTGATGATTTTTTTTATACAGCCGGATTATAATTAGGATTGTGATATTTGATGTGAAAATTTTTGGTATAGTCAAATCTTGTTACAATTTAAATGGTAATGTCAAAATAGTATCAAATAAGATATATTTTTTATTTAACTTTTTAAAATTTATTTAAAGTTTTTGTTACAAGAAATAAATTTCTTCTTTGTGACTAATACTTTTGTGTGACGTACAATTATTTGGTAACTAAAAGAAACTTTTAAGTGACAAGAATAAAATTTTAATCTTGTGGCTAATACTTTTATGTGACGATAATATTTTCTTGTAACTACAACAAACAATTTTAGTGACAACTATTTCCCTTATCACACATAACTTGTCTCTAAAATCATAATTTAATTTCAGTGACCACATTAAGTGACGACCAACAAAAACATGGTCACTAAATGTTTTAATTGTGTGACGGACAATAACAGTTGTCACAGAAACAAATTATGAGTGACAACAAAAATTATTTGTCACAGAAATATCCCTTTCAGTGAAAAGTTTTACACTTGTCACAGATTACTTGTCACGGAAATCCGAATTTCTTGTAGTGTTTGTCTTAGTTTGCCCTAGTTGACCTAGACATTATAGTATATCTTTTTACCCTGATTAGCTATTGTATTATCTCATCTTTAAGACTGTGGCTTCACTCCGAGCCTTGATTCATATTGATAGCAGGATCCCATGCAAGTACATCTACAAACTCATTTACTGTCTTTTAATGCTAGAACATGTATTAACCCTGTTAAAATATTGATCCTTGAGGTAGCAAGCTATGTCTTCACACGTTATATTACTTACAGTACCTGACATGCCTAGGACCGTTCTTATATCTTCACATGTTTCTTACTGGTTCTCAGTACATGTTTCACCATGCTTATATTACTCCCAGTATCTCTCACATGTTTTTATCATTCTCGTATCTCTCACATGTTAGAATATGGGTTATGGGAAAACTGACAGTTGAGTACGTGATCACGACCCCCTTTTCCGTACGTATGTACCGAGCAAAGTTTTATTTTATATGAATACTGCGACGTAGGCCTTATCTCAAAGCGGATTTGTGCGTATGTACATCTGTCGCCGTTTCACTTGTACGAAAGTACATTTCATTATGTGCCTCCAGCACATTGTACATCTATTGACCGATCACGTACCTGCTACAGTTTTAAACATTATATATACATCTGTCTCTATGACATATGTATCCTTGCCATGATAGATTATGAGATATACCATGATTCCAGATATGTCATGTTCTCCTATGTTACTATGATACTGTGATTCCAGTTGTACCATGATTCCATGTTCCAGTATTTCCTGTTTTATAGATTTATCACACCATGTTTCTTGTTGTACATCTCTTTCATTATATGTTCAGTACTTTAGTTGTAGAGGTTGTACTTGCTCCCGTCCTGACAGGATAACGTTGTAGGTATACTTTCCGAAGAGGAAATGCTATGTGTTACATGTTATGGCACTGATTTTGAGGACCTGGCCTTAGCTCCAGAAGAGGCCCCAGCGGGAAACCTTGCTTAGTTATCTTTCTTGTGTTTTGAGACTTAGACTTTGTCTGTACTTATATTTGGATACTGGACTTTGTCTCTAGTTAGATACTTTGGAAGTGTATTATTAAGTCTGTATTTGTTTACCTTCGCTTATAGATGATGTGTTGTGATGAACCTTTAAATGTGATTCTAGAACTGTTAGCAGCTTAGATCCTTTATTATCTATTCTTAGAACAGCTTACTACGCTTTAACAAGCGTAGGCTGGACATGGCTCAACCCGGCCCAACAATTTGGGTAACGGGTCGTGACAGTATTGATTAGGGGCAGGGAGAGTGTAATTGGTTATGTGATCATTATCCCCAGTAGTTGTTATCCATGTGCAATCCTTAGCTGTATCCATGTGCAACCCAAACCGTTTACATAACCAATTCATGCTCTGAATCACGTAGAAGGTTATATTCCTCTATTTATCATATTATATCTCATTTTATAGTCACTCTCTCTTGTTGATTATTCTTTACAGCGATTCATGTATAGTTTTCTATAGCTTGCATATATGTCCATTCCTGCTATGAACTGTCGTGAGAGATATGTGCTCGTTCCGTCCTGACTGGGCATGTTGAAAAATTTACAGGTATTGATGAGGAGTACTGTCCTACCTATTATGACATTGGCTTAGATGACACTGGCGACGTGGACCCTCAGGAGGATCCCACAGTCGCTGAGGACTTGCCTATAGTCTAGCTGAGACTTAGTATTTTATTTGTATTTCTTTTGAGACATTATGAGTTGTACTTGAGTTTTATTCTGGTGGTTTACACCTAGACATTTATCTGTGACTATCTTGAGATTTATTCTTCTATTCCATCTTAGTATTGTGATTGAGTTACTTATTATTTACTCTCCATTCGGAGTTTATTTTAGACTGTGTTAGATACTGTGACTCAGGACAGCGTTCTACCGCCGACACTGCGGCGTAGGCTGGGCGTTCGTCACTTCTCGTGCCCTTGCACTGGGTGCGGGTCGTGACACATTTTTAGTGGTGGCCCATGCAGGTCACAATCACAACTAGTGTAATTCGTAGTGGTACTCGAACTAGAGTATCATTACAGCCTGCAGTAGATATAGGATAAGTTAAGGTACTCAATCTCATTAGGAAAACTCTTATCAATTCTTGCTGTAATTGTCTCCTTTTGAAAACAATTGTCCTCCTTTGATAATTTTGCTTCTTTTCCAGTAATTGATTCCTTGTTGATCTGTCTTCAAGATAGTTAAGGAGACACAATTTCATCCCTCCGGTCCATGCAGGACCAGATTCGCATTAGTGCGATGTCGTGGTAGTACGACAATTTAGTTGTATTACTACGAGCCTGCTATAGAGTATAGGAAGTAAGGTGTTAGAATGAGAGGATACTCAATCACCATTAGAATTTCCTGAGAGATTCCTGGGACGACCCTTGAGAATCTCATTGTGAGCTTCGATTTAGATTTCCTTTCCCTTACTTTAGTCCACCTTCCTCCCTTGATTCTTGCATCTTGTTTGAATTGTTTTCACTAATACCCTTACTTTCTTGTGCTTAATAATGTTAGGAAGATGGCTACACTTCTTTATACTCATTGGTCAAATACATGGCTAGAAGGATTACATTAAGGAATTGGAATACACGGAGACTTTGTCTAAGTTATAAGGGCATTTTTCTAAATGGATGATTTAATGATTAGTAGTTTGTAAGTTGGGATATTACCAAGGAAATTTATCTTGAAGATTCTACGTAGTAATCACCAGAGGATTATAAAATTATATTTTAATACTGGAGAAAATTAGTTAAAATCTATATAAATCAATTTCAGGAATTGATGTGATTCATGAATTATTGGATTATGATTATACATCTTTGAACGTATATAGATTGGTTTGAATGATCAAAAAAAGGGGGTGGCAGTATGAACTATTAAATTGAGTCGTACAAGTTACGATGTATATGTTTATTGAATTTAAGTGGAAGCAGTGATATTAAAATTTTTGGTTTAGAAGAACTGGGAAGATATGAAAACGATTGTTTTGGAAGAAAAAAAATCTCTCAAATTTGGAATCATGTCAATTGATTGAAGATTTAAAAATCTATTTAGATTTTGGTTTAAGAAGTAGTGATTATGTTTCAATGACTTAGAAAGAGAAATTATGGTCGATAAGTGCATTAAAATACTGAGCTGTAAGTGCTAGATTGTCGTGATAAGCTAAATGTCTATTTTGAGGATTATTTGAGACAAATTGGGAGTTTTTAAAGTTATGAAGTGATATAGAATTTTATGGATTCATGATTTATTAACTCTAGAGTTCAAAGTTGGATTAAAATGTTAAATTTTGGAAAGGTTAGTAGTAATGTGATAAAAGTTATTATGAGATTTATGAAAAGGATTTAAATGTTAGTCGTGATTAGATTGGAAGGCTTAGAGTGAATACAAATTGAGGTAGTTATTTTGAAATCTTTTTTTTTAAACGAATGTAAAGGTAGGCCACCAAGGTAACCTTAATGAGATAGAAGTGTTCCACACTAATTGCCATATCACTCATGACTATGATAGTAGTATATACTCCAGTGTTGTTATTCGTCTGCCAAACTATGTGACTGTATCTCAATCTTGACTTACTCAACCTTCCCTAAAATCTAGATCTTTTATTGTGACTTTCTAACCGTTTGTATTTGATCGTTCCTTAACAGTATTTGCCTTTAGAACTGTGTCCCTAAATTATTTCACGGGATTCTTAATTAAATTTATTTCATGCTTCAACTTGATTTCCTTTATTCTCGTATTAGTTGTCACCTCTTGAACCCCTTACCTTCTATTTTAGATTCCTTGACGTCCCTTACCACGATACTAAATTACTTTCTGACTTAAATTCGAGATCCAACCATGACTCAATTCTTTCGACCCGACATGTGATGGTGTTCTTCTTGTTTCCTTAAATGCATAACCTTGTACCTTATCTTGATTGCTTGACCCGTTTAGTTAAGGATCTTGGACTATTTTTTCTTCTTCATTATTACCTCCCTTACTTATATTTGACTACCTTACGCTGCTAATTTAGCCTTAGTTTTGCAAGCTTATCTCTTTTTCGAGCTTGATCATGACATATTTTATTGGGTCGACCTACTAACATATTGTCTAATCAGAACCTGTGTATGATGGTCTGATCAACCTAGTGCACTTTGGTTCGCTTTCATATATTATTCTACATGGATGAGACTCTAGGGCATATGTCTCATCCACGACAGTTTGGCAATTCTTTTTGAATTATTTTCGTCGTCTATAAACCACGTATTGTACTCAATAGCATCGTCTTTGAACTCCTTTTGCTTTTGTCTTTCACATATTTCAGAAAGATAAGGCACTGTACTTAATAGGTCAACCCAGGGTATCACGTTTAGCTTCCTTATCAAAAGGAGGATATTAGCTTATTTCTATATCCTCGCAGTATTCTTTAGGCTTTTAATAGTGTTGAATTCTAAACCCTTGATCGCGACCAGTCGACTTGGTCATTCCCTTATCATCCAATGTTTGGAACCTTATTCAATCGAATTAATTCAATTGTGACATGGATTTCAAGTCTTGGATACTCGTGCCTAGACTTCAATGACCTCGTTCTCCATCTTGCCCAAACCTCGATTCATCCTAGAATTGATCAACTTAGATCATATCGAGACTAAAATTTCTTATAGATAGATATATATAGTGTGCTTGGATTTCAGTGTTATTGACAGTCGTGCTTTAAACTTTCGATTTTGATCATCTTTAGAATATTAACGCTTTATGGTTAATTTCAGTTGTTTTTTTTTATCACCAGTTTTCATATAGGATTATAGACTGCCTTACAGCCTGATGGTTTATTATTTTCCCTTATCTTTCCAGAATGGCACCTATGACCAGAGTCTGTCCCTAGTGCACAGCTGCAATTCCGGATGAGACCGAGATTGTACTTTCTCCTTCTATTGCTCAGGAGGTGTTAGTAGCCTCATCGGAGAATTTTTCTCCATCTTCTATCCTTCAGGAGAGGACTGCAGTTCAGCCAGAGACTGAGGGCCTTCCTTTGCCTCCTAGAGTGGTACCCCATGCCATTCCTGATGGAGCTCATCTTTACAGACTCCTTCAGGATGTGCAGGAGGTACAGAGACTTCAGGCTGAGCTTATGAGAGAGCAGAGTCTCAGTTTTCAACTGTTGTGGGATTACATGCATTCGAGGGAGGCGCCTAGTCCCAAGAGAGCGAGGAGCAGTTTATATCCAGAGCCTCAGGAGTACCCAGGCTTTCAGCCTAGACCAGCCTATCCAGTTCAGATTCCTGTCTAGCAGAGGCCAGTTGAGTGGGTGCCTACCTGTACTTTCTGTAAGAAGCTTGGGCACGTATGGAAGGACTGTAGGAAGAGACTAGGATTGTGCCTATTTTGTGGATCAGCTGCACACAAGATACGAAACTGTCCTACTACACCTGCCCCTAGTCGAGGCCTACTTCCGGGAGAGAGTTCCAGCTACCAGACCTAGTAGAGGTGAGTTCTTGACCCATACCTTATCCTATCTTGATGATTACTGTACCCTACCATAATGTTTGTATGCGTGATACCTTATGACTACTTTTGATCTAGTATGACTATAGTGGCTAGATGAGACCCCAGACTGATCACCTGCCATAATCATATATGATATCTTTCCAACTGCATGATTTAGATAAGTTTTCTTAAGACCATGATTGTTGGGGATTTTAACCTAGAAGGGTAGGATCATCTTAATTTCGAGGACAAAATTATTTTAAGGAGGGTACACTCACTTTTCAATTTCAAGGGTATTTTAGTAATTGTTATTTAATTCAATTTTTATGATTTTTATTTGAATTTTTATCTATTTATTAATTGGATTGCTTGCAGTGTGATTTGATTGGTTGCAGACTGGTGACTTGGTAGTTTGACCTTAGCCAACCATGACCTAGAACCTTTATGCTATATCAGAAATTAGATTTATTATCATTAGAATTAATTTAGATTTTATTAGTAAATTTTAAGAATGATTAATTGATTTTTAGCCATTTTGGCCTTTCTGTGATTTTCTAAATATGTTGACTTATGATTGTGCTAGCAACTGGTTTAACCCTAGTGGACTTGTATAGGGGCCTAACCATGCATTAGAATTTTTATTTTCATTTTTAGAATTTAATTTGTGCATTAGATTATTTTTTAAGGCTTTTAATTATTTAATTAGCCTTTTTGCATGTAGGCCTTTGAGCTTTTCGACTTGGGCCCATTTTTACCTGAGAAAGAGTTGGCCCAAGTGAAACCCTAACCCTAGAGAAACCCCTTGGCCGCCCAACAGCAGTACCCCCTCCCTTTGTTGCATTCATTTGTAGTTTGTGAGCCTCCACGAAGAAACTCTAAGAGATCCAACTCTCCAAAACACTTTTTTCCTTCATCCGGAGTCCGTTTCTTCCCAAACGAACTCCGTTGTGCTCGTCGAGGATAGGAGGATCTGCTGGACCATTTCTGGAGTGGAGACGGAAGGTTTTGCTGGAGGGAAATCGGCCAACACGACAACCGAGGAGCCCCGATCATTGAGTTTTGACACTCAATAGGTAAAACCCTAATCTACCATTGCAAATCTGGTTTTCTTCATTTTTGCAAATATATAGGTGCCCTAGCCTTGCCCACGAAATTTGGTGGGATTTTGACTACGTTTGATGGAGGTATCGAGCCCGTGTCGGTCCCTTACGGCACGTGTTCGACGAAATGCCGCTTAGGATTGAAAGTTGCTGTTTTTTTATTCTGACTTCATGGATGTTTAGATAATATCATTTCAATAAACTTTCGTGAAGACGTATTAGAAATCGATGACTTTTCAGCGACGTTTCGGACACGGACGCGCGTGCACGAGATCCCGTGCACGTCCTGCAGTCTGTGCGTCATAACTTGATGCACAGAGCTCCGTCTTGCGTTAAATTTTACGAGAACGTAGGGGCAACCTCTGTCCACATGCCCGTAAAAGTTCACGACATTTCGTCCAGCGAGCGCGGAGAAATCGCGCGTGCACTAGTCAGCCACACTGTGCACTCGGGCTAATTTTTGTCGCGGAAACGGACTTCGTGCGCGCACACGACACAGCAAAGACCCATTCCAGGACCCGGGACATGTCGACCTATACCTAGACGACCCGTAGGATGAATCCCGAGTCGCGGCGTGGCCCGACGAGCGAGCCACGTGGACGGAAATGCGTGCACGAGGGCGCGCGCAACAGGCCGCACGGGTGCGGGGTCTGCATGCGCCATTTTGGTGCATCGTGTCGCCGTGTCATCGTGTCCTAGACCTACCCCAGGACCCCCCAGCTACGTGCTGCGTGTGCGGCGCTCAAACGAGCGAGAACGCACGCGTACCACACGGTATCGTGAAATTCCGATACGCGTTCTGTGGACCCGATACGGACACGATTTTGAACCCGAGCGTACCCGAGCGTATCATGTAGGTTGAGACCAGCGTGTATGCCGAGTTTCGCGGGTTGATTTGGTGTATTTTGCGTTTTGAGTCGTTTTGTCAAAATTGGGTTTTTCGGGTTCAAAGTTTTGAATATAAATATGATTTTTCGATCCTTGACTTTTTAGTCCGTATTTTCTGAATTGTTAGTTCATATATGATAATTAGAACTTGTGGGAAGTGATCCGCGGGATCATCACCTAATTGTTTACTTTTTTCAAGCATAATCGGGTTTTCATTGAATTGGATAAAATTGAGATTTATATGATATTTCAATTTTTGAGTTAAATGCGATATTTTGATTTCCAACTTCTTAGTTTACAAAATCTGAGTTTTCAGGACATATATGAGGTTTCGAATTTGTGGGAACCAACTTTTGCTTTTGCTAATAAATACATGTTGAGAATAGGTCGAGATGGTTTTAATTCTAGATTTGGATTCATTAAACCTATTTCAAAAACCATTGGTATTACTTTCCTTTTGAGCATTGTATATATATATATATATATATACATATATACAGATAGTTTCTTGATTGTATATATATGTATATAATAATATATTAATTTGGGATATATCATAATTGTGTTTGCTATTTTAATCTTAAAATTTACCTCATTTCAGTAAGCTCCAGGACACACCCATACACACCATCATTATTAGAATTAAGGTTTGATTTGTATTGTATATACACATGTGTGTATATACCTATATGTATATATATATTTAAGCTTGTTAATTCTCTTAGATTAGATTGTAGTTGTGTATATGACTATAGGAGCCCTAGGACAGATTTGATTTGTCATTTCGAGCTTAGTTTAGTCGAATTGGCCGACAAGTCGACCAAATTGACAAAAGTCAACTTTGGGTCAAACTTGATCCAATTCAACTCAAACGAACTCCGAATGACCTGAAATTTTGTGTATGACCTAGAAATTAGTAGACGGACCAGTTGACCCAGGTTTGACCAGGTTTGACCTGCGTTGACCAGGTTTAACCAGAGTTGACCGAGGGTTGACTTTGACCAAAATGGACCTAGAAGCATGTAGTCTTGCATTGTAGCTATTTCTCTTGATATTGTAGACTTGGTTGTGAAATGTGTGTATTTTAAATAGGTTTACATTGTCCCAGTTTAGTTACACCTCATCATCAGCAGTTCGATTTGTCAGGCGAGTACATTCTCTGATCTTTTCATACTTCTTTGGATATGTTTTCTTTTTATAGACTAGTATACTTGATGCTGACATGATGTTCACACGGATTAGTACCCTCTGGATCTTTTCATGCGATGTTATCCTCTCGGATACATCGAGTATGCCATGTTCATGTACTTTATCATGGCCATCATGTACTCCATGTATTCATATTTATCCATGTGCACTCATATGTTATTCATGTACACTCATGACCATATGAGCTCCATGTATACAGTAGTTGTTATCCATGTCCAATAACATAACATGTATTGATCCTTGTGTATTTGTAAGCCCATGAATTTAGGGCTTATTTTTTTCAATTTTATAATTCAATTAGTTGTAATATATATTATTATTTGATTATTATTTGATTTAATGTTCTTTACCGTGACTTGGATTTCTAGAGCATCAAGGATGCCAGTCTTTGGAAACTTTCTTCTTGAAGTTTGTAGTAGACGAGATTACGTTTACGTCGATATATCATGTCCCATCCAAACCCGTTCCCTTTTGCTCCTACTCTTTTCCATGATCCTCATAAGCACGTTACCATGACTTTTAATTTAGGAGCACCAGACCAATCATTTTCTCGGAACCTGTCACCCCCATTTTTTAGAAACAGAAGTATTTTTGTCATTTTGTACTTATGAATATTTTTTTGAAATTTATTTTATTATTTATGATATTTTTTTGGGTTATTTGAGTTGGGTTCGAATTTCAGCTCATTCCGACTTGTATCGGGGACCCGGGGTAGCTTAGACTCTGATTGGGACCCAATTGGAACCGACCAACTTGTCATGACCAAACCCAGATATTTATATTTGACTAATCCCATTTGATTTTAGTGGGATTAGGGATTAGAATTAGATTTAGAACTTGAAATTGGAGTTTTCAAGTTACCATTTTGACCCCAACTCAAAACCACTCATTTTTTTGACTTGGAGGGCATTTTGGTAAATTGCCAAATGCCTCCAACCCGCTAAAATGTGGCCGGCCATGTATGGAGCAGCACCCCCTCTCCTTTGCTTCACTCCAAAGCAATCTCTCTCTCTCTCCATTCCATTTCTTTTTTTTTTTTAAAAGTTCCTTCTCCTTCAAGAAGATCAATAAGGTATGCTTTTAAAACCTTCATTAATTCTCTTTTGTATTTATTTCCTTCACCATAAATGAGGAGGAGACCACCCTCTACATTTTGTCCATATAATTTGTAGGTTTTCCTAGAAATCTAGTTTAAGGATTTAATTGGGGGTTTTTCCTTTAGAGAGGAGTATACATGTATACATATATATATATATTTTTTTTTCTACATTTTGCCCATAGAATTTGTAGGTTTCCCTAGAAATCTAGTTTAAGGATTTAATTGGAGGTTTTTCCTTTAGAGAGGAGTATACATGTATATATATATATATATATGTGTGTATGTATTTATATATATGTATTTGTGTAAGTGTGTGTAGAGGAGAGTGGTGGTGGTGTGAGAAAGTGTATGTGTGAGAGTATGTGTGTGTGTCTATATATATATCTATATGTGTGTGTGTATGTATTTATATATATATATAGATATGTGTGTGTGTATTTATATATATATAGATGTGTGTGTGTGTTGTGAGATTATATATATATATATATATATATATATATATATATATATATATATATATATATAAAAATATATATATATATATATATATATATATATATATATATATATATATATATATATATATATATAAAGAGAGAGTGGAAGAGGAAGGAGAAGTAGAGGAAGTAAGAGTAGAAGAATTAGAAGAAGAAGAAGGAGAATGAGAAGGAGAATGAGGGAAGAAAGAGAATGAGGAGGAGAATGAGAAGGAGAATGAGGAGGAGAAGTAGATGAAGTAAGAGTAGAAGAATTAGAAGAAGAAGGAAAATGAGAAGGAGAATGAGAATGAGAAGGAGAATGAGGGAAGAAGGAGAATAGGGGGAAGAGAATGTGGAGAAGAATGAGAAGGAGAATGAGAAGGAGAATGAGGGAAGAAGGAGAATGAGGAGGAGAATGAGAAGGAGAATGAGAATGAGGAGGAGAATGAGAAGGAGAATGAGAATGAGGAGGAGAATGAGGAGGAGAATAAGAATGAAAAGGAGAATGAGGAGGAGAATGAGAAGGAGAATGAGAAGGAGAAGGAGAATGAGAATAAGAAGGAGAATGAGGGAAGAAGGAGAATAAGGAGGAGAATGAGAAGGAGAATGAGAATAAGAAGGAGAATGAGGGAAGAAGGAGAATGAGAAGGAAAATGAGAAGGAGAATAGGAATAAGGAGAAGGAGAAGAATAGGAGTTTGAGAATGAATCGGATATGGGTTGTAAGGGTTGGTAATGATTAGAAATAGTCGCATAGACCTAGTCTTGACCTTGGTTGACCACGGTTGACTCTTTAGACCAAAAGTCAACTATGAGTCAATACTTTACCCAATTTAGTCCCAAATTCCATTAGACTTGAATGGTTGACCAAAAGTCAAATGTTAGTCACCATTGACCTAGGGTTGACCTAGAGTTGACCAGAGTTGACCCGTTGACCAAAAGTTAACTGTAAGTCAATTTTTGACCTAATTTGATTTGGATTGACTTCCAATGTTCTCCTATGACCAAGGTTGACCTAACTAGACCTGTCTTGACCTAGTATGACTTTGTTAGGCCTAATATAACTTAGATTGACCCCGTACAATCTAGTTTGACCTTGTTTGACCTAGACTGACTTAGTTTGGCGTGTCTTGACCTATTTTGACTCAGTATAACTTAGTTTTACTTCCAAATCATTATATTGATACAGTATTCCATCTTTAGGTCCTCGAGGCACTGTTCTTGGACTCAGTCGACTTATCCATCACATCGCAGGCGAGTACATTCTCTGATAATATTTCTGTTTTATGATATTGTTTATGTTTTTTGTATTTAGTGTAAATATCCTTGTTCTCTTGACACATTGTTCACACGGATTGGTATTTCTTCGGATCCCGTCATGAGATGTTATTCCTCGCTTTCTTTGGTATATCTTGTACAAGTTTTTCTTGTTCCTTGTGCATTGTATAGACACGATTCCTGCGAAGGCTAGCTACCCTCTCGGAGAATCGCGTGTCATGATGTGTCATGGTCGGATCCACTATACTAGTCGGGGGACGGGGAGTATTAGTGTAGATGTGTGGTCAAAGCCTATTGTGTACCTATTGATTGTGAGTGTTGATCATACACCCCACGTATGGTTAGCCAGGCCTATTACTATTGTACAAGTTTCCAAGCCGGCCACATATTGTAGCTAGTACTCACACACCTAGATAGATGATTCTTGATTCTTGTACATGCCATGATCAGTTTTACTTGCCTTCTTCTAGCTCTAGATTTACAGCTTACCTTGCCATGATACTCACATGTACATTTCATGATTTCTTGTATATTCTCTCTATTTACTGCTATATTTTCAATATCGTCTAACTAGAACTGTTATTTGAGATTTGTGCTCGTTCCGTCCTGACTGGATATGTTGACAAAATTTTAGGAATAGTTGTGCCCTCAGTATTGGGCTTCATGATGTTGCTAGCTGAGGTGGATCTCACTATTCTTCTATGTGAGTTGCCTGGTAGTTATCCTTAGTTAGTCTTGTTGTTCCTTCTTATTTTTCTGTCTTATGATCATTGTAGATTCTAGTTGTTCTAGTGATATTGTTATTATTTCTCGTCTTATCTTCCTTAGTTTTCGTGATGTGACATGAGTACATTTCTAATTATGGATCTTTAGATGTTGTAGTTAGTATAGTATACTTGACAGCGTTCTACCGTCGATACTGCGGTGTAGGCTGGGCGTGGCCCACGTATTCGTACCCGTATATCCGGGTGCGAATCGCGACACGTTTTTAGTGGTGGCCCATGCAGGTCAGTCTTTGCTATTAATGCAAAGTCGTGGTAGTACTTGAGCTTATCTGTACTACTACGAGCCTGCCATAGGATTGAGGTTGAGTAATGGAATATTTTAGGATTTTGGTACTCAGTCACATATTAGGAACTCTTGGTAGATTCCAGGGATGACCCCTGGAAATCTTATTTCGAACTTTTCGAAATTTTTCCCATTCATTCTAGTCCATCCTGATTTCTGAAATATTTGTCCGTATCAAACTTTATTCTTTCTTGGAATGAGTTTGTGGACCCCAGAGGGAAGGTATAAGTTGAACTTATATATCTTCTAGGTTGAGATGAGAATATGATTTGCCAGTCTCATATCAGGTTGAGATTGTTTTAGATTATATTTCCAATGATTTCCTTTATCTTGACCTAGATCGTACCTTTGGGACTTCTCCTGAAAACTTTTTCTAAATCCTGTCTCGAAATCTGTTCTGCTAGATTTCATTACTTATCCTTGATTCGTCGTTGAATTTTTAAATCTTGATGTTCGTTCGTTGTTGACTTTGACTTTGTATCTAAGATCAATTTTTATGAATTGAGTTAAGATATTCTGATAAACTTATTTGATGAGAACGATAAATATCTACTTTATTTATGGAGTTTAGAATTTATCGCAGTCATACTAGCTAGCACGACAGGGACGTGGAGCATGATGTTGGTTATACTATCCTAGTTATGGAATTTGGATTTTCTTGCAGCCATACCGATTGGCGTGGTAAGAATTCCAGATGACATAATTTTAGGGTGTATATCTTAGTTGTGGACTCCATCGTTTATTGCAGCTATGCTTATTGACGTGACGAAAATTCTGGCAACATAATTTCAGGAAGACGTGTATGGTTATCAGACTATATCTTAAATTGGATCACTTCGTTATGACCGGATGAGCAAGAACAAATCCTTATCATCATTCTTTTCCGTCTTGGTTAACTCTGTCTATCTATAGCTTAATTAGGATTTTCTCAACATGATTGTTGTGTTCCATCTTCCTATGATTTGACTAAACTCTTCTTCGCTAACCACTTGGGTAATTCTTTTTGTCCTTCCCGATAATCGTTGAAAGTATCTCATGGGTTGATTCGGGAAAGGTTCGAAAGGTAATTTATCCTTGTATTACGGAATCGGGGATTTGCATCCAGAGAAATACGGGCGAGGCATGACTTCAGATAACGACATCATGGTTAAATATGTTTCTCGAATTCTACTTGGACCACTCCCTAAGCATTTTGACTAACATCTTCTCCTTATTTTTGCAAAATTGTTTGGAAATATTTCACGGATATTAGCCAAGTTAAGTTCAGGAACCTATATTATCTGGCGTGGCAGCTGTACACTGCAGCCATCCGTCGTATTATGGAACAAGGAAGTTAATCGCAGCTAGATGCACACTAGCGCGATAGTAACTTCATGTGACATAATTACGGAGGTATATGGTTCTTGAGTTTTACTTCGACTACGTCCTATGTATTTCGTTTGCCCTCGTACTATTCTTGGAAATATTTCGATAATCTTTCCTGTCTTGCTTGACCCTTACCTTGTCTGAATATTAATATGGATTGCTAGATCCAGTCTTAAGCCCTTGTTACCTTCTATTTTGACGATTGGATAGCCAGACCTTGTTAGCAGATTTTGTAGTGTAAACGTAATATGTTAATGTGTGATTGTGATGAGTATATTTCTTAGGAATTCATTGGGTTAAGCTTATAGGACAGATAAGAGTGACTGACTATAGTGGACTTCGAAACCATTAAGAATGATTAGTTTGATAGTATAGATTGGTTTTAAGGTATCTAAGAAGGAGTAATGAAATATTATATTTAGTGACTATGGATTTAGGACTAGAATCTGGTGCTTAGATTTGAGGGTTTGTATTCAGGAGTTCGTGAGTAAAAGAGAGAAGGCTCAATGTCCAGAATAGGTTTTGAATGTACAATTTCAAGGAGCTTGTGATTAATAGGATAAAGATACTTAGGATGGGATAAGGAAACAAACAAATTGCTATAGAGATTAGAATTTTGGTTGATGGCCAATCATTGTGATATATATATATATATATATATATATATATATATATATATATATATATATATATATATATATACGTATCTCGAGGATGACCTATATTTTAGAGTATATGTAAAGGTTCTTATTGATATGAAGATTCTAAGGGGTAAAGTGACATAGTTTTTATGAAATAATCATGTTGAACCTGAACCAAATGATTGTAGAGAGAAACAGCATAGATGATCACAAAGGTAGCAGATTGAGTACTGTACCCATAGCAATTGCATGTTTTAGCTTGACCTATAGGATGATTTTAATTTCGAGGACGAAATTTTTATAAGGTGGGTAGGATTGTAAGCCCCTAAATTTAGGGCTTATTTTTTTCAATTTTATAATTCAATTAGTTGTAATATATATTATTATTTGATTATTATTTGATTTAATGCTCTTTACCGTGGCTTGGATTTCTAGAGCATCAGGGATGCCAGTCTCTGGAAACTTTCTTCTTGAAGTTTATAGTAGACGAGATTACCTTCACGTCGATATATCATGTCCCATCCAAACCCGTTTCCTTGTGCTCCTTTTGTATCGCGCAAGTTTGGGTCAATTTAGACCATTTAATTATTAATTGATTTCTCACTCTTTTCCTTGATCCTCATAAGCACGTTACCATGACTTTTAATTTAGGAGCACCAGACCAGTCATTTTTTCGGAACCTGTCACCCCCAGTTTTTAGGAACAGAGGTATTTTTGTTATTTTGTAATTATGAATATTTTTTAAAATTTATTTTATTATTTATGATATTGTTTTGGGGTTATTTGAGTCGGGTTCAAATTTCAGCTCATTCCGACTTGTATCGGAGACCCGGGGTAGTTTAGACTCTGATCGGGATCCAACTGGAACCGACCAACTTGTCATGACCAAATCCAGATATTTATATTTGACTAATCCCATTTGATTTTAGTGGGATTAGGGATTAGAATTAGATTTAGAACTTGAAATTGGAGTTTTCAAGTTACCATTTTGACCCCAACTCAAAACCACTCATTTCTTTGACTTGGAGGGCATTTTGGTAAATTGCCAAATGCCTCCAACCCTCTAAAATGTGGCCGGCCATGTATGGAGCAGCACCCCCTGTCCTTTGCTTCACTCTAAAGCAATCTCTCTCTCTCTCTCCATTCTTTTTTTTAAGTTTCTTCTCCTTCAAGAAGATCAATTAGGTATGCTTTTAAAACCTTCATTAATTCTCTTTTGCATTTATTTCCTTCACCATAAATGAGGAGGAGACCACCCTCTATATTTTGCCCATAGAATTTGTAGGTTTCCCTAGAAATCTAGTTTAAGGATTTAATTGGGGTTTTTTCCTTTAGAGAGGAGTATATATATATATATATATATATATATATATATATATATATATATATATATATATATATATATATATATATATATATATATATATATATATATATATATATATATATATATATATATATATATATATATATATATATATGTATTTGTGTATGTGTGTGTAGAGGAGAGTGGTGGTGGTGTGAGAAAGTGTATGTGTGAGAGTGTGTGTGTGTGTCTATATATATCTATATGTGTGTGTGTATGTATTTATATATATATATATATATATATATATATATATATATATATATATATATATATATATATATGTATTTGTGTATGTGTGTGTAGAGGAGAGTGGTGGTGGTGTGAGAAAGTGTATGTGTGAGAGTGTGTGTGCGTGTCTATATATATCTATATGTGTGTGTGTATGTATTTATATATATATATATATATATATATATATATATATATATATATATATATATATATATATATATATATATATATATATATATATATATATGTGTGTGTGTATGTATTTATATATATATATAGATGTGTGTGTGTGTTGTGAGATTATATATATATATATAAAGAGAGAGTGGAAGAGGAAGGAGAAGTAGAGGAAGTA
This sequence comes from Iris pallida, assembly GCA_029216955.1. NCBI lineage: Eukaryota > Viridiplantae > Streptophyta > Magnoliopsida > Asparagales > Iridaceae > Iris > Iris pallida. Next base: position 2,587,370 of record JANAVB010041816.1, on the reverse strand, counting down.
AGAGTAGAAGAATTAGAAGAAGAAGAAGGAGAATGAGAACGAGAATGAGAAGGAGAATGAAAATGAGAAGGAGAATGAGGGAAGAAGGAGAATGAGGAGGAGAATGAGAAGGAGAATGAGGAGGAGAAGTAGAGGAAGTAAGAGTAGAAGAATTAGAAGAAGAAGAAGGAGAATGAGAAGGATAATTAGAATGAGAAGGAGAATGAGAAGGAGAATGAGAATGAGAAGGAGAATGAGGGAAGAAGGAGAATGAGGAGGAGAATGAGAAGGAGAATGAGGAGGAGAATGAGAATGAGAAGGAGAATGAGAAGGAGAATGAGGGAAGAAGGAGAATGAGGAGGAGAATGAGAAGGAGAATGAGAAGGAGAATGAGAATGAGGAGGAGAATGAGAAGGAGAATGAGAATGAGGAGGAGAATGAGAAGGAGAATGAGGGAAGAAGGAGAATGAAGAGGAGAATGAGAATGAGAAGGAGAATGAGAAGGAGAATGAGAAGGAAAATGAGGAGGAAATGAGAATGAGAAGGAGAATGAGGAGGAGAAGGAGAAGGAGAAGGAGAAGGAGAATGAGAATGAGAAGGAGAATGAGAGAAAAAGGAGAATGAGGAGGAGAATGAGGAGGAGAATGAGAAGGAGAATGAGGGAAGAAGGAGAATGAGAAGGAGAATGAGAAGGATAATAGGAATAAGGAGAAGGAAAAGAATAGGAGTTTGAGAATGAATCAGATATGGGTTGAAAGGGTTGGTAATGATTAGAAATAGTCGCCTAGACCTAGTCTTGACCTTGGTTGACCACGGTTGACTCTTTAGACCAAAAGTCAACTATGGGTCAACACTTTACCCAATTTAGTCCGAAATTCCATTAGACTTGAACGGTTGACCAAAAGTCAACTGTTAGTCACCAATGACCTAGGGTTGACCTAGAGTTGACCAGAGTTGATCCGTTAAACAAAAGTCAACTGTAAGTCAATTTTTGACCTAGTTTGATTCGGATTGACTTCCAATGTTCTCCTATGACCTAGGTTGACCTAACTAGACCTGTCTTGACCTAATATGACTTTGTTAGGCCTAATATGACTTAGATTGATCCCGTATAATCTAGTTTGATCTTGTTTGACCTAGACTGACTTAGTTTGGCATGTCTTGACCTATTTTGACTCAGTATAACTTAGTTTCACTTCCAAATCATTATATTGATACAGTATTCCATCTATAGGTCCTCGAGGCACTGTTCTTGGACTCAGTCGACTTATCCATCACATCGCAGGCGAGTACATTCTTTGATAATATTTTTGTTTTATGATATCGTTTATGTTTCTTGTATTTAGTGTAGATATCCTTGTTCTCTTGACACATTGTTCACACGGATTGATATTTCTCTGGATCCCGTCATGAAATGTTATTCCTCGCTTTCCTTGGTATATCTTGTGCAAGTTTTTCTTGTTCCTTGTGCATTGTATAGACACGATTCCTGCGAAGGCTAGCTACCCTCTCGGAGAATCGCGTGTCATGACGTGTCATGGTTGGATCCACTATACTAGTCGGGGGACGGGGAGTATTAGTGTAGATGTGTGGTCAAAGCCTATTGTGCACCTATTGATTGTGAGTGTTGATCATACACCCCACATATGGTTAGCCAGGCCTGTTACTATTGTACAAGTTCCCAAGCCGGCCACATATTGTAGCTAGTACTCACACACCTAGATAGATGATTCTTGATTCTTGTACATGCCATGATCAGTTTTACTTGCCTTGTTCTAGCTCTAGATTTATAGCTTAGCTTGCCATGATACTCACATGTACATTTCATAATTTCTTGTATATTCTCTCTATTTACGGCTACATTTTCAATATCGTCTAACTAGAACTGTTATTTGAGATTTGTGCTCGTTCAATCCTGACTGGATATGTTGACAAAATTTTAGGAATAGTTGTGCCCTCAGTATTGGACTTCATGATGTTGCTAGCTGAGGTGGATCTCACTATTCTTCTATGTGAGTTGCCTGATAGTTATCCTTAGTTAGTCTTGTTGTTCCTTCTTTATTTTTCTGTCTTATGATCATTGTAGATTCTAGTTGTTCTAGTGATATTGTTATTATTTCTCGTCTTATCTTCCTTAGTTTTCGTGATGTAATATAAGTACATTTCTAGTTATGAATCTTTAGATGTTGTAGTTAGTATAGTATACTTGACAGCGTTCTACCGCCGATACTGCGACGTAGGCTGGACGTGGCCCACGTATTCGTACCCGTATATCCGGGTGGGGTCGTGACAGTATTGATTGGGGCAGGGAGAGTGTAGTTGGTTATGTGATCATTATCCCCAGTAGTTGTTATCCATGTGCACTCCTTAGCTGTATCCATGTGCAACCTAAACCGTTTACATAACCAATTCATGCTCTGAATCACGTAGAAGGTTATATTCCTCTATTTATCATATTATATCTCATTTTATAGTCTCTCTCTCTTGTTGATTATTTTTTACAGCGATTCATGTATAGTTTTCTATAGCTTGCTTGTATGTCCATTCCTGCTATGAACTGTCGTGAGAGATATGTGCTCGTTCCGTCCTGACTGGGCATGTTGAAAATTTTACAGGTTTTGATGAGGAGTACTGTCCTACCTATTATGACATTGGCTTAGATCACACTGGCGACGTGGACCCTCAGGAGGATCCCACAGTCGCTGAGGACTTGCTTATAGTCTAGCTGAGACTTAGTATTTTATTTGTATTTCTGTTTGAGACATTATGAGTTGTACTTGAGTTTTATTCTGGTGGTTTACACCTAGACCTTTATCTGTGACTCTCTTGAGATTCATTCTTCTATTCCATCTTAGTATTGTGATTGAGTTACTTATTATTTACTCTCCATTCGGAGTTTATTTTAGACTATGTTAGATACTGTGACTCAGGACAGCGTTCTACCGCCGACACTACGGCGTAGGCTGGGCGTTCGTCACTTCTCGTGCCCTTGCACTTGGTGCGGGTCGTGACACATCTATATATATTATTTAAAACTGGAGCAGGTACGTGATCGGTCAATAGGTATAGAATGTACCGGAGTACAAGACATAAATCTGAAATGTACATACGCACCAGTAACAAGCATAGGTGTACATCCATAAAAAAATGTGGGATAAGGCCTACGACAAGGTATGCATATACAATACGACCTTGCTCGGTACAAACGTACAGAAAAGGGGGCATGATCACGTACTCAACTATCAGTTTTTTCATAACCCATTTTACAACATGTGAATGATACTGAGACGGTATAGAGCATGGTATGTACTGAGAACAGTATAAAGCATGATATGACTTGCAGTTCAAGAAACGGTATTTTAACATAGTTCATTCACAGTTTACTATCATATGCAGTAAATAAAGTTTGTAGGGGTACTTGCCTCGAGCAAAGCAAGGATAAGAATATGTAGCTATAGATGTCCGATGTCCTGTCAAAATGATATACAATCTTAGTCTCTAAGCTATGATTAAGATTTACACTAGTGGTGTGACACGGCTCCTAATAGGATACTAGCTAAGTGATGCTCTAGCAGTCCAAAGTGGGGTGTTACAACATCTAGACCAACAAGTAGTCTCTACACTATGGTAGGGTAAGGTCCCAATACTAAAATATTCCAAAAACTCATAAAAACACACAAGTCAATATTAATTAATTAATTATTCAGACTGTACATTGTGTTCTAATAATTATCAAGATAGTTATACATTCCTAAATTATATGAAATATATATACCAGTTTGATCCTTGTTAATTATAGTAATTTATTATAATTTTTTTGGAATTTATAATCCAGTGTAAGTATTTCTGAAAAATCACTTTACAAGTATACATTGAAAATGAGTTCTGGTTTCCTATTTTTAAACAGTGGCAAAACAGTAAATTAAATCCTAGAAAAATTATATTGAATTAGCTTAAATAATATAGTATTTTATAATAATTTTTTTGGAATTTACTCAGCTATAAAAAGTTTTCTGAAAATTCAAATATCATAAAACACAGATTCTGAAATTAAATAAATAATTATTTAATGTATTTGTCCACGTATTTGAATTTGAACCGAAGTCCAGATACGGGACCCGAGGCCATGAACCAAGTCCAACATGACTCGACTAGACCCCAAATATGTGTAGGCTCACCTAAGTCCAATCAACCCATGCTAGGCTTGGACTTAGAGTGGTCGTTTGTACGAAATACGTAAAATCGTAAATAAATACGGAATTTAAATACATGTAAATAAATGAATTTAAATTGCAAAAATTGAGAGCATACATGTTACAGTATAGGCACTATATTTATAAAATACATATTACAGTATAGGTACTGTATTTATTTATATATTACAGTATACGTACTGTATTTATAGAGTACATATATAATATTACAGTATAGGCACTGTATTTAATATGGACATAATTTAAATGACATAAATTAAATAACATAATTTAAATGACATAAATTAAATGACATAAGTGAAATGACAAGATTAAGTATATAATTTTATATAATATATTCATCCAAAATACAAAAGAAATTAATACTATATTGATATCATTTTATCATATTTTAATTATATATATATATATATATATATATATATATATATATATATATATATATATATATAGGAAATAGGGTTTAAGCAATATTATATAATATTATATAGTATTTATATAATATTATACAATATTTATTTAGTATATAATATTATATACATTATATATATATTTACTCACAAAAAAATAAACAAACAAAATAATAATAACCCCAACATACAAAGAGGGGGCTCGAACTCGGTCAGCCTAAAGGGGTAACCCCAACATACAAAGAGGTAGGGGTGAGCATTCGGTTTATTCGGTTCCAACCGAACCGAATAAGCAAAAACCGAATTGGACCGAAACCGAATAAGTAAAACTGAAACCGAACCGAATTGGTCAATAACCGAACCGAACCGAATTAAATCGGTTCGATTTTCGGTTTATTCGGTTTTTGGGTTTTTTTTGTTAATATGTATAATAACTAAATATACCTAGATATATTCAGTATATACCTATAACATATACCTATATATATTTAGTATATACCTATAATTAACACACACACACACACACACACACACACACACACATATATATATATATATATATATATATATATATATATATATATATATAAACTAAATTTTCTTATTCGGTTTTCGGTTTTGGACCGAAATCGAATCCCAAAACCGAAACCGAAACCGAATAAGAAAATTTAGTATTTTCAAAACCGAAACCGAACCGATTTTTTTTTAAAACCGAACCGAATTCCTTATTCGGTTCGGTTAGATTTGGTTTTCGGTCCAAAACCGAATAATGCTCACCCCTACAAAGAGGGGGCTCGAACTCGTTCATCCCAAAGTGGGCTCAACCGCGCACATGGTGATCAGTAAGCCCAGAGCGGCTTACTGATGAGAAAGGGGGTTTGTTAATTTTATTATGAAAGAAAGGGGGTGGGGTTCGGTCATCAACTTCGTGTCCTGTGTATTTGGACACTTTGTAACGTATCCGATTCGTGTCGGGGTCTTTCAAGACACGAATTTTCGTGTCTAAGGATATGGTTGTGTTCGTCGTGTTATGCTCGACACGATGGTGCGAATTACGTGTCACCACAACACGTTTCTGTGCCGTATCCGAGTGTCCTAAACTAGGGTTAGGTATTTCTCGGCGTGTAGGCGTCGAGATGGGTCGAGAGTGGGGGCAAACGGTTCGTCTCGTCGAGACGAACACGTTCGTGTTTAGAAATTGAAGGATCGACTAAGAATTGGGGGAGAACAAGTTTACCGAAGTTCGGCGGGGGTCCCGACGACGCTGCGATGGTCGGGGTCGACGGCGGAGGGGGTCTTCGGGTCGGGCTCGCCGTGCTCGACACGATGGTGTATCCTCGGCGGTCGTCGACGGTGTCGGGGCACGGAGAACGGGGTTGCCGGAGTTGGTCGTCGGAGTTGGTCGCCGGCGGTTGACTCGTATCAGACAGTATCAGAGTGCATTTTTAAAAATAATAAAAATGAGGATTTAATACCAATAATTAAAATTGATAAAAATTAGAGTTTTCTCTTTGGGATGTGTGCCTATTTATAGGAAAATTTTATTAGGGTAACCTAACCATGGTTAATTACTAACTCAACTCTAGGGTTAAATATTTACCATTTTGCCATGAAGGTGAGAAATGCAGCTTTTGCGGTAGCAGTTTTTTAAATTGCAAAAAATTTAAATGACGTCCAAACGACTCCAAATAAATCGCAAAAAAATTCTAACATTAATAGAAAAATATTTAGAACCTAATGGAATAAATTTGGGGCAAATTTGGAATTGCTTTTCATTTATTAAATTTTTTGAAAACAGGGGTTATACTACACCCTACGTATGGTGATGGTGAAACTATGCACAAGTAGTAACATGAGGGATATTGATAGCATAACCTCTAATAACTCTCCAATCTTTCGAATAGTATAATGGATCCAACCATGACACGTCATGACACGGGATTCAAAAGCAGGGGGCCATGCCCACTCCCAAATCGGTGTCTATACAGGTATAATATGCAAGTTCGAACAATGTACCAATGTCACGATCCGCACCCAATGTAAGGGTACAAGTGCATAACAGCGCCCATCCTACGCCGCAGAATCGGTGGTAGAACGTTGTTCTAGGTCACTATCTAACAACAACTCACGCAATTTTATAGTGTACTTGTCATAATCTCAACTCCGAACGGAGGACAAGTATGGATATAATGAAGCTCAATCACAGTCTAAGCACGATAAGATAACACTGAAGTTTATAACTAAAGACTAAAAAACAACAAATATAAACTATTAAATAATAATATTTCAAACAAACTCAAATATAAACTCAATATCTCAAGTTATTACAATTCAAGTTCTAAACATGAAAACTAAACCAAGTCTACTAGCTAGTCTCTCGATCACTCCTGAGAGTCGGGGCCAATGGTAGCTAAGCCATCTCCTGGTCCATAGTAAGTAAGGCAAGTGTCCTCGGGGCAAGCATCTGTAATATTTTGTCAACGTATCCAGTCAGGATTAGAACGAGCACAACTCATCTAGAAATTCTAAGTAAATGGCAAAGACTATAAAGCAGTTATAGACAGTTATATTGATGAACATGGAAGTTTATACAGGTAAGGATGTAGAGCAACAGTTAAAGTACAAGAGAAGATAATATAACGAATCAGAAGATCATGGCAATGAAGACCGTAAGTAAAAATCTAGCTGAACTAGAGTAACATGATATAAGTTCAGACATTACAATGTATGTCGAGTGTAATCCCAATGTGAGTCCAATACAATATGAGTCGAATATGATTCCGATGTGAGTCTAATAAAATATGAGTCGAATGTGATTCCAACCAATGTTCTAATAAGGTAATTCGAATAAGGTGGTGCTAATAATGATCCATGATGGTTCTAATGATTATTCTAATCAATACTCCAAGTGTGTTTTAAAATACTGAGATAGACATGAAAACGGCTAAGGGGTAAATCCGGTACATCACACACCTGGCTAAGTGTGGGATGGCTATTGTTCGAATATAGTTCACAGAGGGGTGGTTCGAATAATAGGAATGTTCACATGTCTACTCAAGTATTTTTTCGCCCAGCAATACAAGTGAATCCATAATCCGACACATCAATCGAATACAAGTCCAACCTGCATATGAAGATGTTAATAGGTGGTTCGAATAGTAGAGACTAGACGAGTAAAGTATGTGTGTCGCATACATGAATTCAGTAATACCAATCCGTGTTTGTAACAAGAATTAAATAGAAATAACTAGAACTGAAATACAGTAATCGACAAGTAAATGAAAGAACTATCAGAGAATATACTCGCCTGATATCCTGAATAACTGATGAATATCAGATGTCTGAACCGGAGTCACAATGTCCTAATTAGAGCAATATAGGTTATGATGTATTCAATATATAAGGTAAATAAAGTATACAATGCAATGTACATGATTCTAGGTCAATCTAGGTCAAAGTCAACTCTTGGTCAACTCTGGTCAAATTAGTCAACATCTAGGATTTGGTCAACTAGGTCAATCTTAGTCAACTAAGTCAAACTCTAGTCAAGCTAGGTCAATTGGTCACATATTGACTCAATGTTGACTTTTGGTCAACTCTAGTCAACTTGAACTATTTGGTCAAACTTTGGTCAATTCTAGGGTTTTGGAACTTACACTTATCAACTTTAGTCAAACTTTGGTCAACTTAGTCAAATTAGCCTATTAGGTTCAATACCAAGTCATTCTAGGTCATTCTATGGTTTACCTTACCTTTCTAGTATATCATAACATATATATGAGCTATATATATATAAATATATATATATATATATATATATATATATATATATATATATATTTTTTTTTTTATTTATTTATATATATATATATATATATATATATATATATATATATATATATATATATATATATATATATATATATATATATATTTATATATATATATAGCTCAAAAATAATAATAATAATAATAATAATATAATATATATATATATAAATATATATATATATATATATATATATATATATATATATATATATATATATATATATATATATATATATGGCATATCATACATATATGGCATATCATACAAATATATATGCATGCATACCTCATGATACTCTCTCTCCTCACACTCACATATATACTAAAAAGCCTACTCCTATTGTCTAATACTATGGCTCATAACCCCTCATTCTAAACCCTATATATATACCCATATCCTAAGGCTAAATAGATAACCTAGATTAATAGGAACACTCTATTACCTAGACTAACACCTATGATACTAACTAAATTCCCATTGTCCCATCATGGCCAAATTGTCTTGCTGTTACTGCTGTAACTACCGCTAATCCTACTGATGCCCTTAGCCTCAATATCAACCCATGGCCTAAAGGCCAATTGCTGCTGCAAGGCATCTGCTGATGCAAAGCAAGCCAAGGCCTGGCATTTATCATGTACAATCATGACTACATGTGAACCCCACATATCTAATCACCAAACTTCTAACCCAAACATTAACATATATAACTTAGAAATCCTTAAAACTCAGTCACTAAAAGATATTAAATCTCCGAAAAATGCATATAAACTCAACTCAAAATATATCACGACATCAAGATATCTACTCACTAGATAATACACAAAACTTAAATCAAACTCACATACCCAAACTCAAATCAACATGTTTTCAGAAGTTAATATGTAACCTAGGTAATTGTATGGAAATTCATTTGAAATGTCAGATTCATGTATTACTTAAAAGCCCAATTTTGAATTATCAAACACAAAATCGAAACCTATATGTGTATGTATCAGACATGCATCGAATTCGAAACCAAATCATTCAAAATCAAAACATACAACTGTTTCACTTAACAAAATGCCTAAAATTGGCTTTTGAAAGAAAATTAGAAAAAGTACAAAAGTACAAATTATTTCTGGGAAGTATTGCTATGGAAGTCTGATCTGAGAGCGATCACTTTGTTCCTTGGACCACACGATGATGATGAAGAAGAAAACTGCTTGAGGAAGATGAACAATCGGAAGAACTAAGTCACCAGAAAGGTATCGAACAACGGCACTGATGGCACAATCGAATGCTTTCCTGCTTTGCTTCACCCTGTTCTTGAGAAAAAGTTGAAGAAATACTTCTGGGAATATCACTCTGAAAGTATGAGTTTTCTCAGAATTTTCTCTCCTGTATCTCTCTTGATGTCCTCCTATATTAAAAATAGGTCTATTTATAGACTAGACCCTCTGTACGTAAAAAGCAACAAAATTGGATCTCTACACAAGTAACTGTCACCCACGATAAAAATCAACCTCTACGCGTGATGACATGTGTCCCATGTAGAGTTTTGATCTCTATACATGGTGACACGTGTCCCACTACTTCAATAAAATGGAAGAGCATGTACACACGTTCCTCGATAAGTGTGGCATGAAAGCCACGTAAGCAAACCACGTTCTCATGTAGCCAGAAAAGATTGGGCGTAAAAATGACCCAAAATAGACTTCCTGCGTAAAGTAGCAGACTGGGCGTAAAATAACACAAAATAAACTTCTTGCGTAAAGTGGCTGAAAAGTAGCCTTGAGCGTATAATTAGCTCAAATAAACTCTACGCGCACAAAAGCCTTGAGCGTAAAAGCTCGAATAGCTTTCGTGCGTAAAAGAAGCAGTCTCTTGAGCGTAAAGTAGCCCATCTGCACACTAAACGACGAGTGTTGGGTTTGGTGTAAAAAAATCTTCTGGGCTTCTGTGTAATTTACTGTCAGAAAATCATTCTGTCAGATCAAAATCACGCGCATTAAATACAGTCTGACAGCCTGTCTCTCGCGTAAAAGCTGAGAATGGTTCTCGGGTAAAAGATCTTGCGTAGAGTTTACTCTGTTTGCTCTATGCGTAAAATGTGAATCTGGCTCAGTTTAACTTGCGTAAAGCTCTCAACTTCTTTAACTTGGTCTATAAAATTTATTTATGCTTCTACAAGACCCCCTTCAAAGTTTTCAAATTTTTTCTAAGATTTGAAATACTTTGAACAGAAGCGTAAAAATCTGAGATATCCAATAGTCCGCATAAAATTCGGGATACCCAACAGTCCGCATAAAGTTCGGGATACCCAACGGTTCGGCTTAGAAGCGTAATATTCGAGATATCCAAGAGTCAGCATAAAATTCAGAAATTTGAACCGATTTCAAAATTCTCTATAAATAGAGCCTTGCCGATATAGAGAGAACTTTACTCATTCTCGTAATCTCGATCTTTCTTTACTCTCTTCTTCTTCATCCTCTCAGTTCGAATCAATAGCCCCCAAGAGCAAAACCACCACCGGCGCCAAGGGCAAGAAGCCCGCTGCTGCTTCGTCGAGAAGCGAGCGCACGGGAACCGCCGTCGCATCATCGGAGATCCCGAAAAACCAACCCCGGTGTGGCTCCAGCAATGAAAGGTAGGACACTACCTAATTCAACCGTAAGTTCGTCGGAGAAGAAGAAGACTCGAACCCTAAACTTCACGCCCACGTTTATACGTGTCAGCGTAGAAATTGAAATAACAAAATACGCCCACGTTGTACGTGTCAGCGTAAAAAATGAAAAATATGCCCACGTCAATACGTGCCAGCGTAAAAATAAAATACGGTCACGTGATACGTGTCGGCGTAAAAAATAAAATATGCTCACGTCTATACGTGCCAGCGTAAAAAAAAATCAAAATACGCTCTCGTCTATACGTGCTAGCGTAAAAGCAAAATACGCTCACGTCAATACATGCCAGCGTAAAAAACAAAATACGCTCACGTCTATACATGCCAGCGTAAAATATGAATAACAAAAATACGCTCACGTCAATACGTGCCAGCGTAAAATCACAAGTAAAAGACTGCGTAAAACAAAGAACTTTTGTACTTAAAAAACTTTAACTTTTGCACATAAGCGTAAAATTTGCATAGTCAAGCTCTCTAATACAGAGTCTTTAATTTTTATGCGTAAAATTCAGACTAAGTCATCTGCGTAAAAATTCAAATTAGATTTTTACTAACTTGATTTTTCCTTTTCTTTTGGCAGTGGACTTGTAAATTCATCCTCTTGCAGAAATATTCGGCTCACCAGTTGGAATTGTGGGTTCGAACTACTTGGAAGATCTGTCACATGTTGAATTACCCCAAAGTGACAAACAATACCCTGAGGAAAGACACCAACTGATAGCTGCTCAGGGGGACAAAATGTTGTTGTCAATGATAAATAGAGAATTGCTGGTATCGCTAGATGACCAACAATTTTTGAAGTCTGTCTTCCTGTTTTGGGACGCTATAGATTTCCAATCACAAACAAACCCCAAGAAAGAAGCTTGGGTGTTTAAGTTTGGAGAGAGGATAATGTATCTCCCAAACATGGCCATAGATTATCCCTTATCTGCATTCGTACATGCCACCCATCCACAACAGATGCTATGGAACCTGACTCCCAGCAGTCATGGTAGACCGGGCAGAATTATTTTCAAGAGGGATGTGGCCAACGAAATGGGCTACCACATCAGTACTCCTAGTGGTGGTATCGTCCCTTTCTCCAATCTATTGCCTGGATTCACACCGAGCGAAGATTCAGCTCTGATCCAACCGGTGCAGACCCCAATGTTCATTAACAAGTTCATGAAGGCCTCAGTATTATATCCTCAGCCAACCCTAGGCTACTAGGGTGGCTGACTCCTTATAATCAGAACTGGATCCAACTTAGTGCTTGGATTATGAAGAACTTCAAGACGGATCTGGAAGCCATCGGCCTTTATGAAGCAGTAGCCTCCACGAGTCAGGGTATACCAATAAACAGTAACCTGTTCTTGGCTCTGATAGAGTTATATATCAGTTCAACAAGGACTTTTGCAACCTCACTAGGTGAGATGGGTTTTGCCCTGCACGAGATGCAATTCATCTCTAAGCTGCCGATGGGTGAAGCTCCCTATGAAGAGTATGTTCCCTCCAACCAGGAACTAGCAGAGATCAGTGAAAAAAAATCCTGATCTAGTCAAAGTATATCAAGAATTAATGTGCCATTATCTAATTTGCACCACTATGTGTGAAAGTGGGTCGCATTTGGCATATACTAATAAATGGACAACCTATTTATTCTACCACGAGAATAGGATATCCAAGAAAGACAAGGGGAGATTCCAAGAAAATAAAGCTCCAACCATCAACCCTTGTTCAATAATTCCTTCAGATTTGATCCATAGTTTGATGATCGCATATAAGTCTTCGGACTAATATCTGACCACTAAAATTGGAAACATCCCTGCGGGGACTGAAACCTTGAGCTATCTGAGGCATGGCAGTCAGAAGATCTCAAGAGAAGCCTTGCTGGCAGGCTTTCTTTCTCTGTGGCTGTGGAGATGGGTCGTGCCAGGGATTACCACAGCTGACAGAATTCACCGAAACGTATTGTGGCTGGCAGTACGTTTGGTGTTCAAGGTCAGAATCAACCTGCTATCGGCAATGGTGTGTCAAATAAATGCAGGTTTGCGGACCTTTGGTGATGAACTAATCAACAATGCTCCACACCGAAAAGAATTCCCTAGGGTAGAGATGCCCTATACTTATCTGATGGGCTGGCTATTGCATCATAACTGCAGTTTGTTGCCACCAGGCCCTGGAGATAATGCGGAGGTCTTCCTCCAGAAATTCAATAAAGCTACATGGACTGCAACTACAGTGGCAGATACTCGAGCAGTATTAAACTACTCTCATGGATGGAACTTTTTCTGCGCAAGACCACAAGTTCCAGCCGACTGCCTCGGTGTACAATTTGAAGATAGAGGGGAATGGAGGACTTCATTACCTGTGCCAGTTTTTAAATGGCTAATGTGCATCAGACCCTCACATCTGATATATAGGAATGAAGACAACAATGCGTTCGAACCGTATCTACCAAGTCGGTTCGCTTGTCAGTTTGGATATGACCAACTTCACGTTGGTAATCCCTCCAGAAGCTTTCATTATTATGAAAAATTAATTAATGGTGCAAGACCCTGGAGATACATTAGCACTGCTTGTACCGGTGCTAGATTCTGGGTATCAACTGCTACAAGTACAACTGAGCTATGAATACTTCATTCGTATGCTCGCTTTTATGCATCTATTCGTTCCTTCGCACATGGCTACAATATGAAGGGGAGTCTTCGGTGGCCCAAGGAAGGAACGTCGAAGAACCAGTCAGGGTACCTTCAGACATACCCGATGATGTTGCTGTTACAGATGAGTATCTGGAAGTAATCCCTACGGGAGCTGGGGAAATAGCTGCATGACCAATTATTATCAGCAAGACCCGGAAGCGAAAATCAGGTAAAGCTGTTACCCTCCCAGAGAAGAAAAAAAGGTTAACATTAAAGGACCTTCTCAACAGAGAGCCGCTACTCCAGAGAGCGAAAATCCTGTTGAGGACCCGCATAAAATTACATCTTCTTCAGCTCAACCTGGAGAAGGATCTTCGGCATCCCAACCAGCAGCATCAACAGAAGCTGTGGGGCTCCTATCTCCTGGACGTCTCAGCTTATCACTTCATCTGACTTTACCACAAAAGGCGAAAGCTATTGAGGATACCGCCACTACACATACTGTTGATCCAGAGCCCATCCCATCAGATGAACCGGCTCTTGCCTTCGATGATGAGGACTGGGATCAAGATTATGACGAACTTTTGGCACGTCCTGCACCTACTCCAGGTAAATATAAATTATACAAAAGTCTATACAAAATTATGTGTTATGATTTTGTATATTAACTTATTTTGCTTAATTTTTGTAGGTGTTATCATTGCAACAAAGCCTGCTGCTACTCCTCCTCGAGAGAGATTATCCAAGAATAGAACATAGAGTCTGAGAAAGAGAGTTCTTCTTCAAAAGAAGACTCTCTATCCATGGAAGTACAACAAGAGCCTGAAGTAGAGGCCCAGCCAGAACTGCTTTCTCTAGCTGAGGGCGGAGAAAAAGAACAAACTGCAGAAGAACCAACTACAGATGAAGAAGCAGCTGCTGCAGAAGAAATAGACTTCAATGAAGAAACAGTTGTAGAAGAACCCACTGCAACTGAAGTACTTCCAAAGCTTGAAGAGCCGGTAACCAATGAAGGTGATAAAGATATGGTCAACTCATCAACTGAAGATGGAGACGTTGTAATAGCATCCTCCGTTATTGCTACTGATCCAGTACAAGTTCCTGAAAAGACAGTGTCTGAACCGGAGTCAGTTACAATGATCACCATTCCTCCCACAATAATCATCGCCACTGAAACTCAAGTAGTTTCAGCTCCAGAAACGGCTGGAGAAATAATCCAAAAAAGTACTTAAGATATGGCCTCTGAAGCTCCTGGGAATCAGTTAGCCATGGTACCATCATCAACAATGGCTTTAACTCAACTTGCTACCAAGGCAACAACAATATCCACTCCTAGCCTTCAGAAGAGGGACCTTGTAGACATTGCCGCTACGCCGAGCTCAAGTGCAGAAATAAATCTCTTAGTTGAGGTTCATACTGAAACTTTCTACAAAAACCTGGCGGCTTTGATCAAAATGGTCCTGAAGAAGGCCTTAATTATGAAAGCTTGAAGGCTGCTATTGCTCTCACAATCAGGAATGTTGACATGTTCAATGACACTGAGAGAGCATCGGCGCTAAAGAAGGTAGTAGAGGGACTTAAACAGCCTATTAGAGAATATCTAAGGCTGTCAAGTGAAACTATTGAAAGTCTCATCCAAACCGAGTATGACGCTTTATCAGCTGAATACATTGCTCGGGAGACTACTTTCAATGAATCTCTCCAGAACTATAGCAACGAAGTTGCCAGGGAGAAAGCTTTACTGAATGAAACTAAACCTCTGCGGGAAATGCATAAAGAAGCCTATGAGACTTCAAACATGAGAATTCATCAGCAAGATGATAGAATTCATGAAGTTGAGGCAGAGTTGGTTCGCTTAAAGGCCGAAAGAGAGCAGATAATTGCGGCTCGAGACGAACATTTAACGCAGAGTTCAATATTAGAAGAGAAGGTTTTTGGTGTTGAAGCTGTCATTAAAACCCTTGATGATGCCAAGGATAAAATGATAGCTACTTTCGCCGAATTCTTCCATCTTTGTACTCCAGAAGCTCGACGCACCATAGCTACTGCAACTGTGCTGAGCTCTCGTGAGAAGCGTCTAGCAGAGCTACAAAAACTGCTCAAAGATGTATATGCTCCGCCTTAGACATTTTTGCATGTAATACAGAATTTTGTATTCTTCTGTCTTTTTCATTCTGTAATATTTTCAAGAAATGAATGAAATATTTGTTTTGTGACCCTATTATTTATTTTGAATTTAAACAATAGGTATGAGATGGAAAACACTTATCAGAGGTAATATGGACATGACAAGTCTTCTAAACTCAATAAATTATATCTATCCAGAGGTAATGTGGACATGATAGATAATGAATCTTGTTTTCTATTTAGAGTATACGATACTATCAGAGATAATATGAACGTAAAAGATCGTAACAACTCAAAGAAAAATAGATTAGTATCTATTTAGAGGCCATATGAACATGATAGATAAGAAAAGAAGTAGACTTAATATTTATTCAGAGGTCATGAGAACATGATAAATAATAAATCTTTTTTTTAATCAGCTGGTAAGACATAAGATCAAAATTCTCTTTTAGGAGACAAACAATCAGCTTAACCAAACATTGGTAGCTGGGGAAAAAGAAGAAGTTCAGACATAATATTTCTTCAAGAATTTGCCATTAATTGGCATCATGAGCAAATCTCTATTAGGTTTAGACAACCTATAGGTACCATTAGAGAATATTGTCTCAACTACATAAGGACCTTCCCACTTTGCTTGGAATTTTCCTTTGCTCTTATGAGTCATCACCATCGGTCTTCGGACAGCTAAAACTAGCTCATCGACTTTGAATACCCTCTCTTTAACTTACGATTGAAAGCTCGAGATATACGGGCTTGATATAGCTCAATATGCTGTTGTGCTTGAAGAAGCTTCTCATCCAATCCTTCGAGTTCTTGGAGTCGTAAGCGATTATTATTCTCTGAGGTTAGCTCATTAGCAATGGCTATTCTAAGAGATGGGATCTGGATTTCTAGTGGAAGAACAGCCTCACATCCGTAAACCAGTAAAAATGGTGTAAAACCAATAAGAGTTCGGACTGTCGTTCGGTAAGCCCATAAACATTCCCCAAGTTTCTCGTTCCAATCACGTTTATTAGAAGAGACAAACTTTTTGAGAAGTTTAATAATCGTCTTGTTGAAAGCTTCGGCCAAACCGTTAGCAGCTGGATTGTAAGCCGTAGAAGCTATATTCTAGATTCGATTCTTATCGCAGAATCGATAAAATGCCTGACTGGCAAATTGTGGTCCATTATCATGGATTATCCTTCGAGGAATCCCGAAACGATAAATGACATGATGTTTGATAAAGCTAACCACATTAGATATTTTCACTTCAACAAGGGGAACTGCTTCCGCCCATTTAAAGAAATAATCCGTTATGGCTAGGATAAACCGATGCCCTTTTACAGAAAGAGGATTAATTGGACCTATAATATCCATGCCCCAAGCTTTAAAAGGCCAAGAAGCTACCGTAGGATGTAAGAATTCAGACGGTTGATAAATAAAATCGGCATGAATTTGACATGCTTTACACCGTCTGGCATAATCCACAGCATCTGCTATCATAGAAGGCCAATAATACCCCATTCTTCGAATACGGTCCTGTAATTTCGGTCCCCGTTGATGAGCACCGCAGACACCATCATGAGCTTTACGGAGTGTTTGCTTAGCTTCATTCTCAGAGAGACAACGCAGCAAAAGTTCGTCATAAGAACGACGATATAACATATGTAAAGAAAAATCGTAGTAGAATCGAAATGATCGTCTCTTGATTGATGCAGCTTCTTTTGGATCTTCAGGTAAAATCCCATGAACCGCATAATCAATAAATGGACTCCTCCAATCCCTTTGTTGGGAATTTGATTCTGTAGTATAACTTTGTTCGATATGCAAATTATTCTTGACACAGAATAGATCTCTATCCAACAAAGTAATGGTATTTTGTCTTCTGATTGGAACAACTAAGTCTGCAGCTAAACTAGCAAGAGCATCAGCTTCCAAATTTTGAGAACGTGGTACGAATTCAATAAAGAATCCTTTGAAGGAAAAGACCAATTTGATTACCACTTGATGATAGGGAATGAGGTCAGGATTCTTGACTTCATATGTCCCTCTGACCTGATTAACAATCAGTTGAGAATCTCCATAAGCTTCCAGGAACTAAATGTCCAATTGTTTTGCTACTTGAAGACCAATTAGCAGAGCATTATATTCTGCCACATTTTTGGAACATGGTTCATTAAGAGAATAAGCACGGTATATGACCATTTTATCAGGAGAGACCAAGACGATGCATAATCTGGAGACAATATTGCCTTTAGGTCCAACCCACGATGCTCCATCAAAATATAGTTGCCAAATGCCATCCTTCAAAGTCATGTTGCAATCAACGACTTCATCTGGAATATCTTCATATAGCTTAGATGTTTCAGGTATAGGGTGAGTTGCTAGAAAATCAGCTAATGCTTGACCCTTCACTGATTTTTGAGGTACATAGACCATATCATAAGGAGTAAGCAACATTGCCCAGGTGGCTAACCTAGAGTTAAGAATACTTGGTTTTCTCATCAATACCCGAATAGGATTTATTCTGGATATGACATGAATAGTTTGTCCTGACACATAATGTCGTGTCTTTTGAACAGCAAAAACTAAGGCCATATATTCTTTCTCCACAGGAGTATACCTGTGCTCAGATCCAACCATCATTCGGCTAAGATAATAAATTGCCTGTTCATGATCTCTATCACTTTTCTGTGCAATAAGAGCACCAAGTGAATGATCCAAGACTCGAACATAGAGCAAAAATAGTCTTTCCACCACTGGAGGTACCAAAACAGGTAGATTTGTAAGGTATTGCTTGATGTCATTGAAGGCTTTTTGACATGCTTTATCCCAAACAAATGATACACCTTTCTTTAATAGACGAGAGAAAGGTTGGCATCTCCCAGAAAGATTGGATATAAATCTCCTGATATAAGCAATACGACCTTGGAAGCCACGAAGTTCTTTCAGATTACGTGGAGGATGCATTTCAAGAATTGCTTTGATTTTATCAGGATCAACATGGATACCTTGAGAAGTGATGACAAATCCCAAAAATTTGCCACTAGAAATCTCTAAGAAAGACTTAGTTGGATTCATCTTCAGTTGATGTTGAAGCATCAACTCAAATACTGTCTTTAAGTCTTGAATATGATCATCTTTTGATCGACTTTTGACAACAATGTCATCCACATAACATTTGACTGTTTTACGTAGATGCTCTTGAAAGATATTGCTCATAGCCCGTTGATACGTAGCACCAGTATTTTTCAGACCAAATGGCATAACAGTATAGCAGTAAACTCCAAGGGGTGTACGGAAAGCGGTATACTTTTCATCTCCTGGATGCATCTTAATTTGATTGTATCATAAAAATCCATCCATGAAAGACATGCGTTCAAAATCACATGTATTGTCTATCATGACATCGGTAATAGGAAGTAGAAATTCGTCTTTTGGACAAGCTGCATTAAGATCTCGAAAATCTATGCAAACTCGAACTTTTTTATTCTTCTTCATAATAGGAACAATATTGGCAACCCAGTCTGGGTGTTGTTCTTCACGAACAAAGCCACATGTGATCAGCTTTTTGACTTCTGCTTCAACTGCATCCATCATATCTGGTCGAAAATACTGCTGCTGTTGTTTTACATGCTTGGCATTAGAAAGAATATTGAGTTTATGAGTAGCTACTTTGGGATCTAAACCCGGCATATCCTCATAACTCCATGCAAAGATATCAATATATTCTTTAATCAGCTTTATCAACTCTTTCTTTTCATCTTCAGAAAGGTTTTTACTGATGAATATCGGCTTAGACGTAGTTCCATCTCCAACGTCAATCTGGACAATTTTATCTTCTGTAGGTGGCTGTCGTTGTTCAAAACGAAGCTTCCATTGAGTGTCTAGTTGTTGTGCCCAAGGGTCATTTTCAAATGGTTCATATTCACCATCGGTTTGAACCATGTTGACTGAGAAGACACTCAGATTCAACATAATAATTTCCTCCAGAATCTGAGGATTGTAAAAAATAAGAAGAAAATTCTTCTTCAATATCTTCTTTAAACATGTGGGATATATCAGATTCGATGAACTGAATTTCTTCAGAATTTGAGGATTGTGAAGAACTGGAAGAAAATTCTTCTTGTATATCTTCATTAAACATATGGGACGAATTGTATCCTAACACATGACGAGTTTTCTGGTAAAATAGATCACCACATAATGGTAACCGTCTACCTTTGCCTTGATTGAGACCCATCATAGTTTTCAAATCATATCCCATATTCTGGATAATCTTAAGAGATTGTTGACTATATTTGTCAATTCAGATTTTTCCTTTATCTTTTTCTATGAGATCATCTGTCTGAGTAACAGGGATATTTTTAGCCAAGCCAAACACAATTTGACGCTTGTTTTTCTTATTAGACGGGATCACAAAATAAGATTCTTCGTGGCGTCTATAAGCTACACAAGCTTGTGATGATGAGGCTACAGGTAGAAGATAAGGAGAAGATGTTAGGAACCTTTGAACATAGGGTCCAACATCGACATAAGGAGGAAAGGAATTTTTTTTATGATTAATATATAAGGTTTCCTCTGTATTTATGTCATTTTTATGTTGATGACTTTGATCATCAGCAGATAAAGTCATTCTTTCAATAAATTTGACAGCCATATACTCCAAAAGGAAATTTTCATTAATATAAAAAAGTACAGAATGATCAATATTTATATCATTTACAAACTGACTACTACGCTTTGGATTGATCATTAACGGACCGTTATCCGTCTTCAGCGCAGACTTGCCAAGGTTGATAATCAGTGGTTCTGGATCATTCGTACGAGAAGTACGTTCTTTGACTTTGATCATGAGAGGTTGAACTTGGCTCTTGACTGGAATTTTTACAGATTCCTCAGATGAAGCTCGAGTTCTTCCTTCAACCTTGATCATCAGAGGTTCGTCATTGACAGGTTGGGGTTGGATTCGGCCTTTGACTTTAATTTTCAAAGGCTGATCTTCTGGAGGATCTTCTAAGACAGGCTGATCTTCTGCAGGCGATCGATCTTCAGCCATATCAGATATTTCTTTCACCTGCTCCTGTTTGTAGAGTATTGAGTCAGAGAAATAGGCTTCAACACCCTTAAAAGGATTGATATCTGCAAATTCAGTCTTCACAATCCCTTGAGAATCCACATACTTGAAGCATTGGTGGAGAGTTGAAGGCATGATGTTATGCTCATGTATCCACGGTCTTCCAAGAAGGATGTTGTAAGATACATTTGAGTTGATAACATAAAAGGTCGCCATAGTTCGAAGATCACCTATCTGAATCTTCAGACGAATCTTCCCTAATGGTTTACTCTTTTCAGAGTTGAAACCAACTATTGTTGTACTAGTGTAAGTCAAATCACTAGTAGAAATCCTCAAGGGTCGTAGCATACTCTGAAGAATAATGCTAATAGAAGACCCAGGATCAATGTAAATCCTATCAATTTTAGTAGAGTCAATATACCCTGTATAACACAGAGGCCCGTCGTGTCTATTATGCTTTAACATCATATCTTCTTGTGTGAAAGTAATATTAGGCATCGATTCCATCACACTATGACATTGTGGACACGACACTGGTATATTGTCAGGACTCTTGAGTTGAGCTAAGCAAGAATCTGCTTGCAGCAAAGCTTCGCTTAAAGTTTCGTGACTTTCTTTAGAAAGATGAAGCAACTCAAAGATAGAGAGTCTAGCCGGAGTATTAGCTAATTGGGCTAGAATATCGAACTTGTAGGGTTTCATCACTGCCCCTTGATTTGAAGCAGATTTCAATGGGACGTCAAAGCGTACTGCTTTCTGTTTTCCTTTCTCAACCACAGATGGTTTAGAAGGCCTTGCCTTAGCAGGAACAGGAGATGGTTGAGCTGGTAGTATTTCAGTAACGTCCTCCGCTTTTTTGGAAGTTCCCTCATAATCTTTGTGGTATTCTTTACCAGATCTCGTACCAGCAAAGGTTTCTTCTTCAGACTCAGAAGAATGACAGGTTTTAGTCTTCTTTTCCTTAGTCTTCTTCTTGCGAGGATTTTTATGAAGGACCTCAAATCCCAATCCAACAGTGGATTTTTGACCTTGAATTTGTAAAGGAAGTCGCATTCCTTTATCATAGTTCAAGCCTTCCGCCTTTTGAAAGTCATAACCCATCTTTTTCATGAGATGGACTGATTGTTGACTGTACATGTGAGTGGGTAGCGAACTTTCAATAGATGGTTCAACAGAGGAAGAAGAAACAGAAACCTCTGTAGCCACAGAAGTAGGGGTATTCGGGACAAGAGAAAAAATCCCTACAGGAGTTTTCTCATAAGCAGCAAAGACTTGTTGTGCCCTATATAAGGGGACACTATTTATTGCTAACCATTGCCGATGAGTAAGTTTGAGTTTGGTAGGAGGAGCCAAACTTGGAGGGCATATATTCAAACCACTTAGCCTATCCTCCAGAGGAATGTCGTCCTAAAGATGATCCAAATCATCATGATCTGGAATAACAACATGAGAAATTATATTGCAGGTTTTGACTTTTCGACCTTTCTTTGGATTTTGAAGTCTTACTTTCATCCTCCATTTCAGGTACTAAGTCAGGGTGTACCCACATAATTTCACCATTTTTTAATGTGAGAGGCAATAGTCCTTCACTTTGCTCTCTAGCAGGCGGGAGATTCACAATCTTCATTGTCGTCTTTAGAATTGGGACAATCCCATCTGGAACTTGCTGTGGAAGAAAACCTCCAAATTGAAGAAAAATCATATTAGTTGTGACTGTATGCTCATTATTGGTTAAAGCAATGGCATTGGCATTTATCAAATCTTGGATTTTCTTCTTTAAGATATAGCAAGCCTTGGTGGGATGATTTATGTATCTATGATAGATACAATATTTGGGATTGTCAGTCAGATTCACCTCATTAGGCTTTTTGGCTCTGGAATCTGGAGTTTGCCACTCTTCATAAGACATTGGAATATTCCTGGGATATCACTGTCATTAAAAAAGTACTCTTCTTTTGGTTTGGAAGACTCCTGATTATTTGGCATCGTTTTGGATTTTGAAAGATTAACCACTAAGGTTTCCTTTCCTTTCCTATTGCGATTGCCAGAATTATTACCTGAAGAGGCTTTCTTTCCTTTGTCTTCTGATGCAAAGATCATCCCATGTTCACGAGCCAACCTACCATTGGTCTCGGCTGAAACTGTTGCTATAATGAACGAGGCCCAATCTGTGAATTGAGAGCCCGTAAAGACATTAATAGTTGGTCGCAGATTCATCTTGCATGTATCAATCAATGCTGAATCTGGCATACCAGGAGGCATTTTTAAAGTTGCCTGTCGAAAACGTTCGATAAACGTCCGAGTATCTTCCTTCTCCTTCTGCTTAATCTCTATTAAGGAGGACATGTTCATGTCCATGCCTCCTTCATAGAAACGGGAGAGAAAATTGCTTTAAACTCGTCAAAAGACGATATGCAATTGTCGGGTAGACTGCGATACCAGTCATGTGCTGAACCCGTCAAACACCCAATGAAAACTCGGGTGAAAAGAACATCATTCTTTTACAAATGTACAGTCATAATATCAAAATAATTGATATATTGACTAGGAGAGGCCTTTCCATCAAATAACACCATCGATTGTGGCTTGAATTTTGGAGGAAAGGGTACATCATTCCAATGAGGAGGATAAAGTTGCTTAATCCCTAACCTCTGAAGCTGATCCTTGTGCTTCAGAACTTCAAACTGTACTTTTAGCTCACGCTCTGCTTGAATAACTTCACTAGTTTGAGGAAGCACATTCGATTGAATAGTTGCTGGATGTACCGTAACCCCCACCGGAGGTGGTAGATCTTCTGGAATGAGAGGATCTGGAGATGCAGAATTTTGATTGACAGCAGGCTCTTGATTAAGATTATTTAAAGGTACATCAATCCCTTGACTATCTTGAGTTTGTGCTGCTACCTGCACCGGTGTTACTACTGTCGGCTGAACAGTTTGCTGAGTCATTATTATTTGATGCATACTTTGCATCATGGCAAGCATGTCCTTCAGTGATTGCTCAACTGCAGAGAGACGTTGTTCTGTATTAGCAGTTGACATCTCCGGTTCATCTCCAATAGCATAGGATTCAACCTTCCTTGAACATACAGAGGGATTGGTGTAGAGGTATGAATCAATGCTATCAGTTTTTGACTCCAAAGATTGGGTACCCCCAGCTTCTGAATCTGAAGATTGTAACGATCTTCGAACTCTTGTCGAGTATTCTGATATACCCTTTCAAAAGTATCAAGGAGTCGATTGAACTGTTGTTAGCTTGGAGTCCGGGATGAATTGCATCTTGGACGTCGTCTTCTATTGGTATGAGATGCCATATTGACTGATGTATAGGACAACTCATGTTCTTGATCATCAACTTGTTGCTGAGGCACATTGTAGCTTAATCGGTCAAAAACTGACCGTTTCGAAGCCGAACAGCAACATTTAATTACAATCTGGTGACACTCACAATGGTGATCTTCTTGGGGGAGTGTCACAGGAGATTTTCTATTTTTACACTTTTGTACCAGCAACTCGCATAAATCAGAAGGAGTAGAAGGAGTCGTCTTCTTTATTATATTTGGGACAGAGAAACGTCTAGTCCCTTGCATATAAAGAAGATTTCTGGCTGTATTAGCATAACCAAACTGTACATTTTTACGCGCTTGGAGTTGCGTACGTAAATCCTGAGATTTTTGTGCACAAAGAACTCCATCAGCATTACATGTAATTTGAAGGTTTGGTACCTTGCGTAAAGCATTGTAAGAAGGTTGTTGGTAAAAAACTGAAATTTTACCAACTATAGAATTCTCGTTTTTTACGCTGCATGCGTGCATGTAAATTTACTTTAGATGCAAAGGCATCACTGTGAACTTTATCTACCATGTCACTGACAGAAGATTTACCGTTACGCGTAGAGCGCAAAACATGAACATCTGCCACGTCACAGACGGGATATTTACTTTTACGCGTAGAGCGTAAAACTTGGGTGTCTACCACGTCACAGACGGGAGACTGATTTTTATGCGCAGAGCGTTAAACTTGGAAGTCTACCACGTCACAGATGGGAGACTGATTTTTACGCGCGGGACACAACACTGAAGTAAAGACTGCCTCGTCACAGACGGGAGCCTCCACAACAGGAGTGGGAAGGATTCCCTTGCCTTCAGAGACAGCAGGGAGATCAAAGGATGCTTTGGACTTAGGAATCCAAACTTTTTGTGCCTTCCGCAATTTATGAACATTGGTGCAGCGAGTATTACCCCCAGTTCGGAGCATTTCTTCATAAGTAGTCTGGTCGAATTGAACAACCAGAGTCTTCTTTGTCGATCCGACCGACACATCATCATATTGAACAATTGCTTTCTCGTCAGAGGAGAAAGTCGTCCCCAGCAGAGTCACCATTTTGTCTCACTTAACAAAATGCCTAAAATTGGCTTTTGAAAGAAAACCAGAAAAAGTACAAAAGTACAAATTGTTTTTGGAAAGTATTGCTATGGAGGTTTGATCTGAGAGCGATCACTTTGTTCCTTGGACCACACGATGATGATGAAGAAAACTGCTTGAGGAAGATGAACAATCAGAAGAACTAAGTCACCAGAAAGGTATCGAACAACGGCACTGATGGCACAATCGAATGCTTTCCTGTTTTGCTTCACCCTGCTCTTGAGAAAAAATTGAAGAAATGCTTCTGGGAATATCACTCTGAAAGTATGAGTTTTCTCATAATCTCCTCTTCCGTATCTCTCTTGATGTCCTCCTGTATTAAAAATAAGTCTATTTATAGACTAGACCCTCTGTGCGTAAAAAGTAACAAGATTGGGTCTTTACACAAGTAACTGTCACCCACGATGAAAATCAACCTATACGCGTGATGACACGTGTCCCATGTAGAGTTTTGATCTCTACGCATGGTGACATGTGTCCCACTACTTCAACAAAATAGGAAGAGCACGTATACACGTTCCCCGATAAGTGTGGCATGAAATCTACGTAAGCAGACCACGTTCTCATGTAGCCAGAAAAGATTGGGCGTAAAAATGACCCAAACTAGACTTCCTGCGTAAAGTAGCAGACTGGACGTAAAATAATACAAAATAAACTTCCTGCGTAGAGTGGCTGAAAAGTAGCCTTGAGCGTATAATTAGCTCAAATAAACTCTATGCGCACAAAAGCCTTGAGCGTAAAAGCTCGAATAGCTTTCGTACGTAAAAGAAGCAGTCTCTTGAGCGTAAAGTAGCCCATCTGCACACTAAACGACGAGTGTTGGGTTTGGTGTAAAAAATCTTCTCGGCTTCTGTGTAATTTAATGTCAGAAAATTATTCTGTCAGATCAAAATCACGCACATTAAATGCAGTCTGACAGCCTGTCTCTCTCGTAAAAGCTGAGAATGGTTCTCGCGTAAAAGAGCTTGCGTAGAGTTTACTCTGTTTGCTCTCTGCGTAAAATGTGAATCTGACTCAGTTTAACTTGCGTAAAGCTCTCAACTTCTTTGACTTGGTCAATAAAATTTATTTATGCTTCTACAACAACATGTGTCAGAGGGGGGTCGAGTGTGTGTGATACACACGTGTCCATGGTCAATCAAAACTGTGTCCAAGTCGTGTCAAACACGAGTGTCAACATGTGACAGAAATTGTGCAAAGGCACAACCTCGTACACGCGTGTCGAGTGAGCTAGGGACACGTGTGTCCAACCAAGTGTGTCGTTGTCGGGACAATGGGTAGGTGGGATATAGGGCTACGTGTACAAGTGTCTGTCTCGTGTCCAAGTGTCGCCGTGTTGTGTCAATCTAAGCGTATCAGAACGTGTTTGTGCGCGTATGCAGTGTGTGTAAATTCGATGCAGACACGAGAACTCCTTCGACACTGCACCAAGCCCTACGAAACTTTGGGGGCATGTTGTCAGACATTGCCCCCACCTTCGTGTCAAATTACACATGCACAAGTGGCGTGTCCAGAGAGAAATCGTGTTCGGGTAGCTGGACAGTGCACAAGGTCTCGTGCACGAGGTCTCGTACACGTGTCCCCGTGTCCTAAAATAGTGTCTAAAACATCCTAAAATCGACTCAGTCGATTTGATATGCAATATACACCTAATTAGCTTCAAACCCATGTAATTAATTTTAAAAAATATGAATATTTATTTTTAAGAGGCATTTCATCAAACACTTTACACTACACTCCGATACGTGTCCGATACACATAACAAATAGACACGAATTCCTACCAAACTTGGCCTACATCTAGGGAGACCCTAAATGAATGCATCTATGAAGAGAAATCAGAATATTAATGGGTTTAGAGGCCATTACCTATTGAGAGTTGGAATCTCAAAGAAACCTTCTAGATTTAGATCTCCATCAAGCTCCAATGGTCAAATTACTCCCAATCCTTGCTAGCTAGCCAATAGAGACCTCTTATACAGTAGGGGAGTGATTTGCAATTGATTAGGCTCAATTTGGAGTTGATTTGGTGAAAGGGGATGAATTTGGAAAAGAACACTAAACTAGGATTTCAAGGTGTAATGAAAAAGGCAAGGGGGTCTCAATATGTGTTTATATAGAGGTGGGGATCCCTTGATGGCAGCCAATGATCATTTCTAGGGTTAGGGTTAAGTTTCATGAGGTTTGAAGGCCTCTAGCTAGTGTAATTCTAGGCCTTAAACTAAAGGCCCAAGCTAAAATATATATCCTTAACAAATATCTAACCTCAACTTAATATCTAGATATTCCTAACCTTGTCATGTGATGGAAGCTTCTAATCTAATATCTAGGCTCATGGTTAACATCTAGGTTAGGGCAATTCTAGGTTAGTCTCTAACAAATCAATTAGCACAATATTAATTATCACAAATTTAATAATCATAATAAGTCACAAATGACCAAAATACCCTTGGCCTAAAAAGTTGCAATTAGTCATTCTAATCACATGGTTAGGTCTCCGAGGTCATGGTCAGTCTCTAGGCTAAGTAGGTCTAAGGTTACACTAGCAAAACACCAAAATTACAAAGCACCAATTTAAATAGTTTTAAATTAATTAAAATTCACCAAAAATCATTAACATGAATTAAATCAAATTATTTAATAATCAATTTTTACAAAAGTTTAAAATTACTCTCATTTTAGAAAAGTGGTGGTTACAACCAATATATCAGGTAAACCGGAAATAACATCTCATGACGGGATCCAACGTATAATAGTCCGTGTATCCTCATGTCGATAATCAAGTAAAATACTACAACTTAATAGGATATAGTAGATATCAAAGCAATAAAAACGATCAAAGAATGTACTCGTCTGCGGTCCTGAGCTGTCAATATGAATCGAGGCTCAGAGTAGTCACAAACCTAAAGATGAGATATACATGTGTTAAATAGGGTTTTTATAGTGATAGACATGGTTTTTCTAGTGCGTGATATGCAATCTAGGTCAAACAAGGTCAAGTGTTGACCCACAGTTGACTTTTGGTCAACTCTGGTCAACTCCTAGTCCAATCTAGGTCAGATGTTGACTCAAAGTTGACTTTTAGTCCAAATAGTCAACCATGGTCAACCATAGTCAAATATAGGTCTAGTATCATATACCAAGTCATTCCTACTTAGTTATCTTAACTTAGCCTTAGCCAAACCTTACCCTATACAAGTACATATATACATATATATAGGATATGCCCAATCTATCCTAGGTAATCTCTAACCTTAGATAACTAGATTCCCATTTCCTACTTCCTAGAGAAATACGTTACCCTAAACTAGATGCTTCATCATCTACTACCTACCATATACTCTACCTTAGGCAAACTAGGTAAACCATTATATATATATATTATATATATATATATATATATATATATATATATATATATATATATAATAAGGGAGGTGAGGTGCCACCCTACCGTAGGGTGTCTACTTGTCACCCCCCCATGCTATCATCAAGCACATGGGTGCATGATGATAGCATGTGGGGGGTGACAAGTAGACACCCTCCATAGGGTGGCACCTCACCTCCCTCATCCTCTATATATATATATATATATATATATATATATATATATATCCTAGTGGTTAGAGAGATGCATGTGGCCCTGATGGGCGGAGTTCAAATCTCAGTGGAAGCGATTTCGGAAACTAATTACCATTTTTAAATATATATATATATATATATATATATATATATATATATATATATATATATATATATATATATATATATATATATATATATATATATATATATATAACATTACCTTAGATACTTAGGGTATTAACATATACCTTAACTAATAGGCAAAAGTACCCCTATACTAGGCTAACGGATAATCACCTATGCCTAAATCATTTAGAGGGGTAATCCTCAAATCTTAGGTAGGTAACCGTACACTAATTAGATAGGTAATAGCCTAAGCTAACCTAGGATATGTAATCACCTATATACATATCTAACTCAAGTGCCTCTACAAACCCAATTGGAACATGCCTACCTAGGGGATACAAATGGTTGCCTAGAGGCCAACCAATCATGCCCAAAGAGGGTCAAACCCTGTTGCCAAGTGCAATAGGGCAACTGCTGCAAAGGAGAGCCATTCCTTGCTCCAACTGCATGTTGTTGCTGCTGCATACTGCTCTGAAATAGCTAATGCATTTGCCAAATGCAACTGCTGCTGCAAGCTATAGTTGCTGCTGCTGCATGCCATTTGCTAAAGCCACATGCTCTCAAGCCAAAATTGAACCACTAACTTACTATTACAATCTCTGAAACTTATCTGTAACTAACTCTAATACACTAACTAATCATACAGGAATCCTAACATAAACTAACAAACAACAACTAATATCCTATCTAATATATGATACTCTGATAAATAGGAAATCCTAACTTAGATATTACTGTAGGATACCTAAATATCCTAACACACTACTTTCCAAACCCCCTGATCATGAACTAACATCCTAATCTAACTAACTCTTATATAGATATCCTAACATATATGTTAATCACAGTACACTAATATCCCCCTAACATAAACTAATCATCCAATACTTAGATACTAACAAAAACATCTCTTGTACAACAATAACTCATATATGCCATGGCCAAAGCCAATTGCTCCTACTGCACAGCATGGCCATGCCCTGTTGCCCGACTGTTCACAGAGCCTAATTGAACCCCATAACTTTGGTACTCATATCCCAATTCTCTGACACAAAAAACACTCATATATAGACACTTAACACACACACACACACTCACAACCAATCTCTGATACAATACCCTAACTTTCTAATCCTAGCTGATACTAACTCATGCTACCTACAAATGCCAATGGATAATTGACAACACTATACTGATTTGTGGTCAGAGCCAATAGCTCTGCCTCCAAAAGCTAATGCAGTGAGCCATTGGCCAAATGTTACGACCCACACCCTATTTAGGGGCACGAGCACGTAGGTACGTATAGCCTACACCGCAGTATCGACGGTAGAATGCTGTAAGGATCATCTACAACATATGATATCTAAACACAATAATATAACCTGTCATCTCCGCACAGAAGAATATAATCACAACTCAATCACATAATTATAAGAAAAATAAGCATGATGATAAATATAAGGAATGGAAATAGCTAGACTGAAATAAATGCAGAATCACAACATTAGTTCAGAATGTAAAGACATAACAAACCCAAATAAGTTCAATAGACTAAGTGAGAGAAACTGAAATACAAATCTAGACAGAATCTAACTAAACTAAGTCACTACAGGCGGTGTGTCCTCTATGCACACTGGATCCATAGGCAGGCCCTAATCGTAAACTCCATCAGTGCCAAACCCGTAGTAGGTCGGACAATCTGCTTCTAAGTCCTCTGAAAAATAACGGGGGTTATCCTGTCAGGATATGAGCAAGTACAAACGGCAACATCAGTTCCATGTCAATTGATAAATACTATAATAGACAATTATAATGTAATACATGATGAATTGTCAAAATTGGAATAAAAAATGTACAAGAGAACTGAATTGCGTGTCATAATGAGATATAAGGTAAAACTATAATATAAGCAGTGAATGTAACGCCCCAGTCCCAAAAATACTTAGTACTAAGTACGTAGACATACCAGCTGTACACATACGAAGTATACTCCAATATATGGAAACCTTGTATGTATACATAAGCTGTGAAATACAGTAAACCATGATAACTAAATCTCATCCACAATAAGAGAATAAATATATAATAAAATTAACACTGAATTTATTATTTATACAAAAGTTGGGTGGAGACAGATCCACTACCAACCATTTAAATGAGAAGAAAAATACAAGAAAATGATGGAAAAAATAGTAATAGAAGATCCAAGAGCAACCCTCCTCGATATAGAAGGGAAGACCACGATCTTGACTAGAGCACCTACGAAGCATCATGAAAAGCACACACCTGGAGAGATCACTAGGTCCTCAGAGGGATGTAATAAGATACAAGAAAATAATATGTCGTATAAAATGTGATATATAATAAATAAAAGAAGGATGCATGCAGTAGGGTGCCTAACCGTTCTATAGTGAATATGCAATTAAGAACAATCTTCACATATGGGCACTCGGCTATATAGCAGTGTCATCGTCCCTTTCCTTCGGGAACCAGGTGTCACGTCCCGATCCGGGAGGATCGAAAATAAGCCACTGGGCGTGATGCCGTACAAGTCTAGATTGTACTTGTACAAGACAAAACCATTACAGTTCCTGGTAATTCTCAGAAAACATCGACAACGCAGCGGAACCAAGCAGATAAATTGAAGTCACACAATTTATATAGAAATGTATCTCTTTATTGATAATCAAAATGGATTACAAGACTTGCAACAGAATACAGAGTTTACAACTGTTTACAAGATTCACAGCGGAATACAGAGTTTACAACTGTTTACAAGACTTTTAGTATAGCCAACTGAATGTATACACTTGCCCTTTAGGCTACAATGAATATACCGACTTCTTTACAATGAACTTGCCAATATGGCTACAATCTCACTGGTATGACTGAGTTCCCATGTTCCATACATTATGTCCCGTATAGCAGAAGACATCGTCTTGCAAGAAGAGCTTCTGCACACCCATCCGATTCATCGATGCCAAGCACTGATTCACAGGATTTCCCCCAAGCAAACACCTGTAATATTGCCCACAACGTGGGTCAGTACATCATCAATGTACTGGCGAGCGGTGCTGGCCCAACTCACCTAAGAAGACAGCACTAAGTAATCATGTTACAGAACATTATTAACAGTGGTCTTTCTTGTTGCCTTAGGGTCAATTTCATGTATAGCCGACAAGAAGTAAAGCATGCAAATCTTATAGCCAACATAATTTAAAGTATACTGTTATCACCCTTTGGTGATTCTTACCCACGGTCGTGTAGCCATCCCTGTACATTCATAATACTTACTCTGCCTGCACAAGACATTGTTAGAAACAATATCATGATTCAATATGAATATCACCGTTCAGGTGATTCTTACCAACAGCCGACATCCTTTCCTGTATTTGAGTAATAACTTACTCTGCCTGCACAAGACATCATTAGCACCTGACCTATCTATATGAAGGTCACTGGCGACACGCCATCCTGGACCGTCTTACAGGTATACAGCGCCCTTGCCAGTGCAGGTAGCTAGCCCCACTGCAAGTCCTGTATACCGTGCTACTACTTCAGCACTGCCACTACTTCGGTATTGGTTTCTCCTAGGACGAACCGGGTTCCATGGCCCAGGAATACCGTTCGAGAAACCACCTTGTCGACAAGTTGTCCATGACCATGCAACTATATGCAACTTATCTAAGAAGAAAACATATAATGCATGATAAGGAAAACTAAGCAAAACCATCATTCTCATTCGTATTGCCATCTTGCCATCTAGCCATCTTGCCTTGAGCCAATGCTCACATTATCATCTGCCCAATCCAGGGTCTTGGCGTAATCAACATTCTATATCGGCGACAGGATAATAGAATGTTGTTACCCAATGCCTTGCCACATCTTTGATACCAAACATCTTTCCAACCAAACTCAGTGTACTCACCGTCCAATTCCTGGGACTTAGCATCTGTTTAGCATTCATTCATTTGAATGCAATTCAAGCATACTCACTGCCCAGTTCTTTGGGTCTTAACATCTGTTTTTGCCATCTATTTATTGAGCCAAAGCTCAATATACTCACCTGCCCAAGTATTTGGGACTTTGCCTTCACCTGTCATGTAATTCATCGCAACAGCGTACAAGCATACAATTCATCTAGCCACAACAGTTTACGTTCATGTGATTATTATCTTTCATTATCTTTCCGAATTCCATGCAAGGTGTTATTGAGCAACACAATAAGAAACATAGCACACTATCCTTATTTTAAGCGTGAAGCTAAAGGATCTTTGAAGGGTTCAACACTACTCACATTCATAGGACGGTTCCCGCCACGATCGCATAGTCTTCCAAGCGATCCTTCGCATAATCCCAAGTCCAACAAGGCTTCATCGAATCAACCATCCATCATAAGGCATCTTGCGGGTCGGGGCACTACAATATATACCACCCAGAAAAAGTTTCGTCCTCGAAACTTAAAACAAAACTCATCCCCAAAACTTCAACCAAGCTTTCATGAAACTTCTCTACAATCAACTTGCACCATCTAATATTTCTTCGCAATCTCTCGATTGATTTCAAGTAATGTACCGTCTCGATACAGCATCCCAAATAATTCAAAATAGTTTACTATCTTTGATCTTTCCTCCGACACTCGTGCAAATCCTTAGCACATGATAATCCTTCCCGTGGCTTCGTTTGAATTCAGCATACCACTTAGTTGGAATCATACACATATTTTAGGCATCCCCGAAATACATGCACTTCAGCCAAGTTCAGTGATAGAGAAAACGAACGAGCTACAGTGTACCTTCCTTTTCGAACATCAGTAATTCTTTTTGAGCATCTCGTATAATCCCACTTTGTTTATTCAATATTCCAACCAATTACTAAGACGATAGATGTCGCCAATCCCAATTCGATAAATTTTCCTCAACCGATCCAATATTTCAAAATATTCAAACTTAGATGTATCAAGTATTCCTTTCAAGTTCATTGTCATCCATGCCACCAAAGTTGATAAATTCCATAGCAATATTTTTATTTCGATACCCCGATTCTCATCGGTCAAATCTTGTACTCATCATCGTTCGCATCCATACACATTGTTTGCAACTTGTAAATTTTCCAATCATGATCCATCTTCCAAATCGTACCATCCTTCAATTTGTACCACAATTTCACTCTAGCAACATTTCTTGCTGTCCTCCAACATTTTCTTGTATTGATCAAGCCAACATATTTATCCTCTCGTATAGGCAACTATCATATTCCAGCAACATTAATTCTGAGGGTCATTCATATTCACATTCGCCGATCTCGGCTACATGCACTATCCAATTCCGTCATTACACTTATCCTCAATCTTGATCCGGTCAATGAAATTATTCCAACTATCTCAAAGCACTACCAACAGTTTTCGCAGCTCAATATCAATCAACCAATCCAACCAGTTCTAACAATTTCCAATATTTCAACCAAGGCAACTCAATTTCCGAAACCAACATGATCCGTCATCCCATCCAACATTATAACATCAAACTTTTCCCAAATATCTATTCCATTCCAAAGCCTACCTTCCAACACATCTTATTCATTCCAACTATACTCACGCAACACCAATAGGGACATCCTACGATTTTCCAATAGTCAACTTAGCATACAATCAAGTCTCTACGGTCAGCTAATCTAAGCTAAACCAGACATTCAGCTAACCCATATGAGATGAGTAGCTATCAGGGACATACTTATCTCTTATCTTAGAGGCAACCAATTCTCAACATAGGGCAACTCTATGGTCTGACCAACTTAGGGACATGGGACGCCACCCCAAATCTTATGAACTTATACCCAACACGGACAACTGAAGAACATAGCCAACCAATCTGAGACTTAAGCAAGTAACCAACAATCTAGGCAACAAACCGACACTCTAGGCAACCAGCCAACAATCTAGGCAACCAACCGACAATCTAGGCAACTAGCCAATAATCTAGGGTCAAGTCTTTCTACCCGTACTCATACTCGAGTCATACCCAACAAAGTCTCATTCTAGACTTACCCGCAATCGACAAAATCTATCCGACAATTCTATCCAATAATTCTATCCCACAACTCTATGGGCCAATCTCGAAGCTATCATATAAAACTCCTCAATAGAATATTCAACTTTCAATTTCCATTTGCATATACATAGCATCACTTGTTCAATTCGACTTGTATCCTCATATCGTACTCATATGTCTATTCAATCGGGTCAACTATTCTGAATCATCATCCGATATTGTTATCTCAATACTTTATCACTTATGATCTCTTTCCTACGGTCTCTTTGTGACATATTCGTTTTCCACATTCTTAGGTCATCGAAACGGTCCGTACTCTTTTAACTAATAAAAATAAGGCAACTTATAATCATATTTCTTCCGAGGCATCATTTATAAATTTTCTAACACCAACACGGTCATCTCTTAGCAATTCACGTTAACCACCAATATTAGTTTTGTATCATCTCCTTCTGATTCCATAGGAAGATTTACTATTCATGTACCAATCCAATCTCTATAGCACCAATCATCTCGCATCATATATCGGTCATCTTAGTGGACATGACATAACTCATCGGCTAAGTCATAATCCAACAATCTATATTCCATCCAACTTGTTATTCATGTGACAACATCATCTACCGACAGGGTCTATTACATATCGCTGCACCTTGATACTTATTTGTATTCCAGCCATTCGACTCTCGTAAGGAACATCTACTCTTTCGTACATCAAGGGACAAGTACTCATTCTCTATGCCTCAAAATAGTCAAGGGTCATAACTTGTTAATTCGGGACGTTAATTTCCTTCAAGCACACTGCACCACGTGCTAAGATCATATATTCCATAAGCCCATTCTCTAACTTTTCGGTCGTCGATGCAACTCTCTGCATCTTCTAAATCATTCGCAACATCCCGATAAGCGTCTAACATTACCATCAGTTCTATCGATATCCAACATGCAATTTCTTTAACTCAATTCCAACATCGTTCAATATTCGGTCCATAGTTATTCCCGCAAAATCATTCGATAGCAACACCACACTATCGTTACCAAGCCTACAATCCTTCTACCCAACTGATTCAAGTACTCGCCTGAATCTAAAATTCTTTTCTTTCCCAACCAAGGCATCATTTCATATTCTCAATTCTCTTATTACCCAACTTAATGCTAACCGACAAGGTCTAGCGATGGTTCACCCGAACACATCAAAATCTCGCAACGGGTCATCCAAACTTAACAATCAAGGAACACGCCTAGCCAACATATATCAATCGTAAGCTCAGCTACGATTCGATACCACCCACTACCTTATAGGTAAAGCAATCACAAAATCATATACACATCAAGGGTCAAGGGACATCTTATCACGACAAGGGTATATGCAATATACCACTCAGAGCTCAAGCCATTCCTAACACAATATTCTCTCTCATCGAACCAACGTCCAATATGGACAATCCATCCTGCAGTGGTTATGCTGACCACAAATATCGACTCAAGATTCTGTCGATTCCCATTTACTGAAATCCATGCACATTCTGTTCCAACATACCATGCCATCACCCACTGTCGATTGCTGCATAACAATCGATTCAAAGAATCCCACACATAAGACATCCAGCATACATCACAAACTTACGCATCGTATCATTGTTATTCTTTTTGGTATCTTTTAGAAATTCAACAAAGCACACATATCACAGCCCACATATTTAGACTTATTGTATGGAACACCCAGCGAGAGGTTAGAATGATCAACGGACTTTCAGTCAAGGGTACAACATAGAATAGTTTGGAAGCAACACAGAATAATCGCAGAAGCACTATGAGTCATCATAGAGGCAACTTTGATTTCATCGCGAAAGCAACTTTGAGTATTCGCGGAAGCAACTTTGATTCGAAACAAATCGAATAGGAATCCAAGGACGTAAAGCCGTGCTCTGATACCATTATGTCACGCCCCGATCCGGGAGGATCGAAAATAAGCCACTGGGCATGATGCCGTACAAGTCTAGATTGCACTTGTACAAGGCAAAACCATTACAGTTCCTGGTAATTCTCAGAAAACATCGACAACGCAGCGGAACCAAGCAGATAAATTGAAGTCACACAATTTATATAGAAATGTATCTCTTTATTGATAATCAAAATGGATTACAAGACTTGCAGCAGAATACAGAGTTTACAACTGTTTACAAGATTCACAGCGGAATACAGAGTTTACAACTGTTTACAAGACTTTTAGTATAGCCAACTGAATGTATACACTTGCCCTTTAGGCTACAATGAATATACCGACTTCTTTACAATGAACTTGCCAATATGGCTACAATCTCACTGGTATGACTGAGTTCCCATGTTCCATACATTATGTCCCGTATAGCAGAAGACATCGTCTTGCAAGAAGAGCTTCTGCACACCCATCCGATTCATCGATGCCAAGCACTGATTCACAAGATTTCCCCCAAGCAAACACCTGTAATATTGCCCACAACGTGGGTCAGTACATCATCAATGTACTGGCGAGCGGTGCTGGCCCAACTCACCTAAGAAGACAGCACTAAGTAATCATGTTACAGAACATTATTAACAGTGGTCTTTCTTATTGCCTTAGGGTCAATTTCATGTATAGCCGACAAGAAGTAAAGCATGCAAATCTTATAGCCAACATAATTTAAAGTATATTGTTATCAACCTTTGGTGATTCTTACCCACGGTCGTGTAGCCATCCCTGTACATTCATAATACTTACTCTGCCTGCACAAGACATTGTTAGAAACAATATCATGATTCAATATGAATATCACCGTTCAGGTGATTCTTACCAACAGCCGACATCCTTTCCTGTATTTGAGTAATAACTTACTCTGCCTGCACAAGACATCATTAGCACCTGACCTATCTATATGAAGGTCACTGGCGACACGCCATCCTGGACCGTCTTACAGGTATACAGCGCCCTTGCCAGTGCAGGTAGCTAGCCCTACTGCAAGTCCTGTATACCGTGCTACTACTTCAGCACTGCCACTACTTCGGCATTGGTTTCCCCTAGGACGAACCGGGTTCCATGGCCCAGGATTACCGTTCGAGAAACAACCTTGTCGATAAGTTGTCCATGACCATGCAACTATATGCAACTTATCTAAGAAGAAAACATATAATGCATGATAAGAAAAACTAAGCAAAACCATCATTCTCATTCGTATTGCCATCTTGCCATCTAGCCATCTTGCCTTGAGCCAATGCTCACATTATCATCTGCCCAATCCAGGATCTTGGCGTAATCAACATTCTATATCGGCGACAGGATAATAGAATGTTGTTACCCAATGCCTTGCCACATCTTTGATACCAAACATCTTTCCAACCAAACTCAGTGTACTCACCGCCCAATTCCTGGGACTTAGCATCTGTTTAGCATTCATTCATTTGAATGCAATTCAAGCATACTCACTGCCCAGTTCTTTGGGTCTTAACATCTGTTTTTGCCATCTATTCATTGAGCCAAAGCTCAATATACTCACCTGCCCAAGTATTTGGGACTTTGCCTTCACCTGTCATGTAATTCATCGCAACAGCGTACAAGCATACAATTCATCTAGCCACAACAGTTTACGTTCATGTGATTATTATCTTTCATTATCTTTCCGAATTCCATGCAAGGTGTTATTGAGCAACACAATAAGAAACATAGCACACTATCCTTATTTTAAGCGTGAAGCTAAAGGATATTTGAAGGGTTCAACACTACTCACATTCATAGGACGGTTTCCACCACGATCGCATAGTCTTCCAAGCGATCCTTCGCATAATCCCAAGTCCAACAAGGCTTCATCGAATCAACCATCCATCATAAGGCATCTTGCGGGTCGGGCACTACACCAGGTGCCTCCGTCCATAACGCTCGGTGAACGTCAGAGGGAATCAGTAATAGAAAAGTCCATAACGCTCCATGAACGTCAGAGGGAATCAGTAATAGTAGGTTGAACATGCGTCTCCTACGGAGCTTCAGGTACAATAGTAAGTGTATAAGTGGCCCATACATCAAGGAATTGTTCTTCCCATCCAATGCCTAGTAGAGTCACATCCATGACTCATATGAACCTCTAGCAACTGCCAAGTCCACTAGCATACAATTCTATTGGCAGTTACTCCTAACCGTCGTACGTCTCATACGTATCGGTGGCCGGCCGACTACGCGAGTACGTGTCCTACACGTAACTCACAATACGTGACAAAGTATGTGTCAAAGCCATATAAGATATACAAATACATCATCATCAATAGGTGGTCGCTAGAGCTAAGCCAATGCAAGGAATAAAACAAAAAAAATAAAACGACTGGTACAGTCGCTTGCACCTCAACAGCAAAAGAAATCAAAATCCGCAAACAGCTTCGAATGCTGAAACAAACATCAAGAACGTTCTCGGTGTAAAAGATATGCCATGAAATGCCTGCCGAAAAGTCCAATTCTGGACACAGGAGCACAATCGTAATTTTGGGTCAAAACGATGTCCGTCGTTGGACCCGTTTTGCGCCGAAAAGTGTACCGATATCTATGGTCTCTAAAGTCATCAAACTATATGTCTACGGGTCCGGTTTGACGAGACGAACTCAACGGTATGTCCAGTTTTGGATCCTGATGAGCCGTGCACAAAATTGTCCATTGGATCGGGTCGCGGGCCCGCCAAAAAGGTATTTCGGTCGACCTTCTCAGAATTGGATCAAACTTGGCATACAGGACCAGAAAAATGATACAGTCCTGTTGGCATAGGTTTTATCTCGAATCGACGATTGTACAAGAAGTTATGACTTAATGTGCAAAGGGTCGATACGGGGGTATCTTGACGTATACGTACTGATTTCGTCGCACACACGCAACAAAATCGAGTTCCGTCAGTTCCCACACATGAAAAATATCTATATACGACTTTTGATGCCTATGGGTTGCGACCATGTCGTCCGGTTTGTCGGAGCGCACGTCGTAGTGGGAAGTTTTTCTAAATTTTTACTGTTTTATAAATAGTTTTTCTTGATTTTCAATGACAAATAGCTTTCTGTATAATGGATGAAAAATAATTCTACGAGAAGTTTTTTACTCTCCTATATGTTCTCTACAATATTTCTAAATTAGTTTTTAAAAACTGCTATCAGGTCGGCCATGGTTGGCCTTCCAAGTCTGGTGTTTGGACTGTCTTACTGTTATGTTTTTTAACAGAATTTTGCTCATCTTTGTGTCACTTTTGCGGGCAACACGATTATTTATTTCTGAATCTCTTTGCTAGGGTTGTAGTTGCTTATGTTGTCTATACGTAGAAATTTTTGGATCTAGAAATCGTCGAGTATGTAAGGAGAAATCGGGCTCGAAAAGTGGGTACCTGAGTTTGGCTTTGACAGAGCGGGCTCTGTTCTCGGTCGGATCTTGGGCTGCCGGCGGTGCTTGCTGTAAAACCCCTAAATTTCTACTACTTTTTTATTTTTATTTTATTTAAATTTGTACTGATTTAAAATTTTGTATTGTACGTCGCGTAGTCGTATTTTACGTCGCGCACGAAATTTTATTTTTGCTCGACGAGTGCGAATATGTGCGAGCGTACATATTTTAGAAAAATATTTTATTTATTATTTTATAGTTTCAAAATATCATATGCAGTAATTATTTTACTATCAATACCAAGTTGTTATTTTATTTACTAAAAGCCTTCATTTATGCAATTATTAAAAATAATTAATATTTTTATTGTATACTAGAAAAACATAATTATGAAAACATTATTTTTGCATAGATATATTTTGTAATTATTTATTGGTCTATTTTAAATAAAAGTATAATTTTTGAGATTTATTAATATTAATATTTTATTGTTCAAAAGATATTTAAAAATATTTATTATTTTCGAAATTATTATTATTGGTATTTTGAAAAATATATTTGGAAGATATTTTGGCCATTTAAATCTTGATTTGAATTTATGTATTTATTTAAATAGTTAAATAATTAAAATTTGATTTATTGATTTGATTTTAAACTAAAGGAATTAAATTAGATTTAATTAGATTTGGATTGGATTTGATTAATTTTTAAATAGATGATTTATCTACTTGTGTTTTAAATAAATCCTAATCCTATCTTAAATGGAAATTCCCACATCCTATAAATAGGCAGGTACTGCTCCATTATTTCTCCACAAGCCATAATTGCTCCACAAATAAATTCCACAACCATCCCAGTATCGTGCATCGTGTCGGTGTCCTCCTTCCCTTCCACTATTTTTTATTTCTATTACATTTACATTTCATCTTCTTCGTCGTGTCCACACGCCGGACACGAACTCGACCCTAAGGCTACGTCTCGCAGGACAACTCAAAACCAATTTCTAACCCCTAACCTAACCTAACCTAGCCGTCGCTACCTACTGTCCCGATCGACTCGGACCGCCCGACTCCCTGGCCACCAAAGCCAACCCCGTGCGACCACCATCTCAGCACACCAGACCCCGACCCCTCGTCTTCGGTCAACCACCACCATCAAGAAGAAAGGAGAAAAAAAAACCCTAAAAACGACTCACCTCGCCGCCGTGCTCGGCGCAGCCTCCACGCGTGCGCCGGCGAGTTCTTCTTCCCGATCCTCAGCCGTACACCCTTTCTCCTCCAAGCCACCGCCGTCGCCACTTTGTTGCCCCTTTCCAGACCTCCGCCGCACTCCCAGACACCCCACCGCGACGAAGCCGTGGTCGGCGACTGCCACCACCACCATCTCGAACCCTCCGACTCCCTGACCATGCCGCCCCATCAGCACCGCCGCCCGACCACAAACCCTAGCCGCCGGACCGCCTGCCTCCCCCGTCCCCGTGTCCGGCGCGCTAGCCGCCGGAGGGAGCAAAACCCTCTGTCTCTCCCTCACGCTCGTCCTCGCCACCCCACGCCCCTCTCCGTGTCCGCTCCACCGCCGAAGAAACCCTCTCCGACCACCGCGCCTCCCCGATCTTCCTGCTCCGCCTCCGATTCTCTTTCTCTCTCTTGGTTTCTACATTTTTTTTTGTTAAGTGACATTACTGTTCTCTCGGGAGAGAGAACAGCTGCCTATTATTTTTTTTTGTTTTTTATTTTTATTATCACTTTTTCTTTTCTTTTCTTTTCTTGTCCAAGTTAAATTATTTGTTTTTTTTATTTTTAATTGTTTTGTGTTTTGTTAATATTGTTTTCTTTCTAGTATCTGTTATTTTACTAACAATATTATTATTATTATCATTATTGTTATTATTATTATGTTTAGTATTATTATTATTTTTATGTTGTTGTTGTTTTATGTAGTACATTTTATATCATATAGAGGTAAATATTTCCATATCATTCTTTTATGAATTCTACATAAACATATATTTAGTTTAGGCTTTGAAAATAATTATTATTAATTTTTGCCATATATTAGTTATAAATTCGTAAATCTAATATGTATATTATTATGGTATTTCCGAAAATAGCTTGATTTAAATGTTATTTTTAACCCTAAATAAATTTTCTAGACTTTTATATTACCTAGAAATATGTTGACCCATAAAATGTAGTTTACAAATTAGGAAATGAATTCTTTGTATTTTCTCTTCAATATTTATTTAAAGTATTTTAAATTATAAAATATAGTTCTCTACATAAAATGGTATTTTGACAAACTAGAGTTTTTGCCGAAAACGGTTTTCTTGACTTTAAAGTACTTTTTGTATTTTTCCTATAAATATTTTGACTCGTGAAAATTAGCTTTTAGGAATTATAAATATTTTCTAAAATTTGTATATATAAATATTTATTTTCTTTGATTTTCTCCTGTCCGTATCCAAGTCCTATTGTCTATATTCCTTCGCCCATTTCGAGACTACCTTATGTCCACCCTAACCAATTTGACCCTTCTGGACCCAATGGAACTGTCCGTGCCACCACTCGATGTCACCTTGTGTAGTTGTTGCACCGAAGTCGCAGTTCGTACCACCTTGAGCATCGCAGCACACCAGGCGTACTATCAGGTAAGACACCTTGCCATTTGTTATTTAATTATTTTAGCTCATATTTCATGTATGTTCATTATTTTCTTTATGCAAAATAAACTGTGATACATGGCATAACCTGTTAGAATTTACTGTTCAGTTTCTTGCTATGTATTATTTTCTTACACATTAAACCTAGACTTAAGGGACCACCTTTGTGTGTTGCATTCATGGCCTTGACACGTTGTACCACGAAGTTGTGTGTCGCATGTAGAATACGGAAGTGCGTGATTGACTGGCCACCACTACG
The DNA here is from genome assembly GCA_029216955.1 of Iris pallida. Taxonomy (NCBI): domain Eukaryota; kingdom Viridiplantae; phylum Streptophyta; class Magnoliopsida; order Asparagales; family Iridaceae; genus Iris; species Iris pallida. The sequence goes on along the minus strand of JANAVB010041816.1, from coordinate 2,544,002 downwards.
TACAAGCCATACGATAGGAATAACCGCTAATAGAGGTTGCATGCTAGTTTGACTTAGCGGTTATAGAGTTAGCAGTGGGCAGGAAGAACATGATTGGAAGTTGACTACCACCCTATCTATCGTAGACTCGCTCGCTACTGAGGAACGATAGGTAGACTGTATGCTATAGACTCGCTCGATACTGAGGAATAGTATATGGTGTTGTGACTCGCTACTGAGGTACTGCATTGGTATTTTCTCGACTTGACTGGGTAGTCATGCGACCATGACTGTTCTTAAAACTGCATTCACCTAGAGTTGGTTAGGCGTCCTTATCCGTTAGGTACGAGTACCTTTGGTTTGGGTACTTGTATCTGACCGTGGCTTGGAATAATAACTTGTCGCGGATTAGTTCGTCACATCTTGTCCTTGTTTGGTTGTAGGTGTGACTTACTACTTCGATGAGAAGGTATTAAACCTTGTTGGGGTCCGGATACCATATTGGATTCTTAGCATGGAAAGATACGTTATCGTGAATTAGTTTACCATCTCCTGTCCTTGTTTGGTTGCGGGGATGGTACGCTCGTTCAGTAGGTGCGTATTGGACCATGATTATAATTCGATTTACTTATTTATTTGAGCAATATTTATTCAGTTTATATGGCATGATATTATGTGTCTTGTTACGTCCCTCTGAGGACCTGGTTATCTCTCCAGGTGTGTGCTATTGTCTTTCGCAGGTGCTTTAGCTCTAGCCGTGTTCATTGCTATTTCTCGAGGATGATTGCACTTGGATCGTCTTCGCTTCGCTCGCCACTCATTTTATTTTCTATGTACTTTTCCTTATTTTGTTGGTAGTGGATTTGTCTCCGCCCAACATATTGTATCAAGACAAATTTATTCTCATTATATGATATCTTTATTTATTTATTTTGTGTGGATGAGATTAGTATGGTTCTACTATATTTTACAGCTTATGTATTCATATGAGGTTTCCATATATTGGAGTATACTTCGTATGTATATAGCTGGCATGTCTACGTTCCTAATCCTACGTATTTTGGGACTGGGGCGTTACATGTTTTTGTGGTGGCCCATGCAGGTCAAGATAAATTGTTTGGTTACTTTACCGTACCAAGCAAGCCTGCGTATAGGATTAGAAGTCTAGGATCTCATCCACATACTTGACCTCTTTCCTTGATTTTATCTACCGTTTGACTCATCAATTGCATCTTGCTTGCTTCCATCCCTATTATTATCTTCCCTTCGTGCTTGCTAGAGATGACCCTACTAGTTAGTTGTCCCAAAACACTATTAGTTTAATTCTTTTAAGTTGGGTAGAATACCCTATGAACTAGCAACCCCTTTGACCTAGTGACCTATATAGCAAGCTTATTTAGATCCTAGAATCTAGAGGACCTAACCCGTCTAGCCAACCAAGAACTTGGACAAGAAGACTATAGGACGACTGTATGACTTAGAATCATTCTACCTTCTTTAAATCTTAATCTCGCGTGCCTATGTATTTACCATTTTGACTGATGATGCTAATGTAGCTTAGTTTTTGCAAGCTTATTCTTTATCGAGTTTGTTCATGACATATGCTATTGAGCGCTCACTAGCCTATTGTCTATTCAGAACCGACGCATAATGGTCTGATCAACCAAGTGCACTTTGGTTCGCTTTTGTCTATTATTCTACGTGGATGGGGACATAGCTAAACTTGTTCTTTAGAGTCCCATCGCGACTGCCTTGGCAATTCCTTTGAAACTTTCGGTCGTCCTTGAATCACGTACCGTATTCGGTAATATCGTCTTGAAACTCCTAATTGCGTCACCTTCACCTATTTTATAAAAACGAAGAGTAGTACTAGACTCTCTAGCCTTCCTATAGGCTATGACTATTCTCACTCGATGTTGCTATATCTTCATCCTAAACTCCTCGCCCTCCTTCTCGGCCTATAATTACTGTCATGACCTTCTAATCGAGTAAATCTAATTCGTTCTCTAATCGTGCCCTCAACCTACTCTCAAGAGGACCATAACTTTAAGGTCTCTAAATTATTTTATTTACTTGAAACCATACTATCTTTATTGCTCGTCATCTTAAATATTTCCTTCTTGCGTTAATCCATGACTATATTCCTTATTGAAATCACGACTCTAATGCATGTTTTCATTAGATGTCGTTCCCTTGTTTGATTTGACTATGCTACCTTATCGATACCCCCTTGGCCTTTCACCCCTCCTAATTCTTAATTTGAGGAGAAATTCTTTTAAGTTGGGTAGGATGTAAAACCCCTAAATTTCTACTATTTTTTTATTTTATTTTATTTAAATTTGTTACTGATTAAAATTTTGTATTGAAGTCGCGTAGTCGTATTTTATGTGCGCACGAAAATTTTATTTTTGCTCGACGAGTGCGAATATGTGCGAGCGTACATATTTAGAAAAATATTTTATTATTATTTTATAGTTTAAATATCATATGCAGTAATATTTTACTATCAATACCAAGTTGTTATTTTATTTACTAAAAGCCTTCATTATGCAATTATTAAAATAATTAATATTTTTATTGTATACTAGAAAAACATAATTATGAAAACATTATTTTTGCATACATATATTTCATAATTATTTATTGGTCTATTTTAAATAAAAGTATAATTTTGAGATTTATAATATTAATTTTATTGTTCAAAAAGATTTTAAAATATTTATTATTTTTAAATTATTATATTGGTATTTTGAAAAATAATTTGGAAGATATTTTGGCCATTTAAATCTTGATTTGAATTTATGTATTTATTTAAATAGTTAAATAATTGAAAATTTGATTTATTGATTGATTTAAACCTAAAGGAATTAAATTAGATTATTGGATTGGATGGGATTTGATTGATTTTAAATAGATGATTTATCTACTCGTGTTTTAAAAAATCCTAATCCTATCTTAAATGGGAATTCCACATCCTAAATAGGCAGGTACTCTCCATTATTTCTCCACAAAGCATAATTGCTCCAAAAAATAAATTCCACAACCATCCCAGTATCGTGCATCGTGTCGGTGTTCCCCTTCCATTCCACTATTTTATTTCTATATTTACATTGATCTTCTTCGTCGTGTCCACACGCCGGACCGAACTCGACCCCAAGGCTATGTCTCGCAGGACAACCCAAAACCAATCCTAACCCCTAACCTAACCTAGCCATCGCCACCTACTGTCCCAATCAACTCGGACCGCCAACTCCCTGGCCACAAAGCCAACCCCGTCGCGACCACCATCTCAGCACACCGACCCGACCCTCGTCTCCGGTCAACCACCACCATCAAGAAGAAAGGAGAAAATAAAAACCCCTAAAAATGACTCACCTCGCGCCGTGCTCGGCGCAGCCTCCACGCATGCGACGACGAGTTCTTCCCGATCCTCAGCCGTACACCCTTTCTCTTCCAACCACGCCGTCGCCACTTTGCCGCCCCTTTCCTACCTCCGCCGCACTACCAGACCCCCCGCCGCGACGAAGCCGTGGTCGGCGACCGCACCACCACCATCTCGAAAACCCTCCGACTTCCTGACCACCGCCCCATCAG